>JABASH010000964.1:0-30936 GCA_019776445.1 Tomocerus maximus
GATATGCTTACTTAGCCAACACATGATTATAGTAAGTTTGAGTGAGAATGTGAGATAGAAAGCATGAGACAGTTTTGGCTAGTGCCAAGTCAAGTACAGTCACCATTCCTATTAAATAAACCAAAAAAGCCGCAGCCCAACTATTCTTTCCTTCACGTTCTCTCGCTTTACAATATTGACAATTACTAAATAATACACGTCTTTGCCTGAATGTCAATAAATCATTATCTATAAAGCGAACCAATTCTTGTTCTTTTTCGTCACCATGTACGGATACTCCCATCAATATAATGTTCTCTTGCCATTCTTATACTACACGTTCCTTTTACTTTACGAATTCGTCATTTTTACCCTAAACAGTTCAAGGGAATAAAACTACCCGCTTTTTCCAGAAACTTACGTCTTACAGTATAACTACTAAGCATATTGGGTTGACATACTATATACTAAATAAGTATGCCAAACTCATAAAATCTTAAAAATAATTCAGTATCGAAGTATCGAGTCTTCATAATCCCTTGAGCATATACAAAGTACGCAGCAAAGACTTGTAAAGATTCTGCTGAGAAAATGCGTTGATCTGATTGCCTCACCTACAATTTAAATAGAGGTTAGATTGTGTAACTGATTTTGGCTTAGGTCTGACAAAGGTAGAAACATTAATAATTGTGTTGAAAGTTGAATGGAGCTTATATTTCAGAACGGGCTGGAGGAGCGATGGCGTGCGACAGAATTGGACATCTGAGCCTTACACTCAATTACACTTGAAAAACGTCGGGCTCTTTATCACATTTTAGAACTTTGGCTGCACGATACGGAATCTAACCACTATCTGCATTATTACATTACAAATCGTATGATACGAGTACATAGTAGGGTCCTATTTCTCACAGTTTATATGTGTAAGGTCTGAAGATTTGGAAAGTCAAGTCCGGCTAGGGCAAAGTCAATCCTTATTTAACAATAAGTAGCAAGTCACCACAAATCACACACCAAAAATCAAAGTATAAGGACACCCTACTAATACATATGAATTCACATGTATAGTTGACAGGGCACAAGTTTTCTATAGTCTAACTACTGTATAGGGTATCTTTGTATAGTCAAAGCCCTTAAAGTGGATAAAAGGATATAAATACTTATTGCATTGTACTGCTGTGGCTCACCATCCGTAAAAACAATCAATTTCAGTGATTTGGAATGGGATGTCACACCCTTGTTCTGATTCCGCTATGTCCACACCCTGCACCCTTTATTGGCTTCAACTCAACCCTATCCTTACACTTACAAAGTGACAATCTGTACGCAGTTTTGTTCGTTTTCGACTCTTTCTCCTCCAGTCACTTTGATCACAAGTCTAATGTGAAAGACTATGGGTTGGACTCTCACTTAGTACCCTTACACTCGGGTGACAGACAGAAATAATAGAAGCAACATTCAACACTCTCGTTATACACGCCGACCAGCTCAACATCGCAGTCAACAAAGAAAGGCTTAAAATATCTTTCGTCACGGCCAATCATCACGATATCATTTTATCTCTGTCATCGACATCGACACTTTTCTCGCCTTTAACACTAGCTTGACAACTTCAGACAATACTCCTGGAGACTTACAAACAGTACCATTATCAACACATAAAATAGGCAATTTACTTGTAGCAGTGCTTGTACTATTATTCCACTTTACTTTAGTTAAACCGCTGAAAGTATGCTTACGATGCATAATAGAAAATTGCAATTTAAACACAAGTTAATCAGACTGGCCAATCTAATTGCTTCGTTCCACAGAGTCATAAATGCTTCATTAATCAAACCCTTTATTGTATTTTTGATGAAAACTCTGGACACGGATTTTCAAATATGAACTGTCACGGGATATTTAATTCGTGATCTGTTTTATTTAATAATCCTGAGGATATACTACTTCGTAGTTATATTGTAGATTATTTCTAAGATCGTTCGTTATTGTTCTGTCCGTAAATAAATTGCTAACTTTCAGTAGTGATGAAACATAGTTAAGAAGTTGAAATCACATTTGCCATTGATTTATTAAAATAATTAGGCATTCCGTTTTGTCGGACTATTACTCTCCGGGCATATGCATATTTTATATGGGTACAATTATTAAAATCTACATTACAATTGCAGATTGGAGTGTTCTCTTATGAATAGTAAAGTCACAGGGATGAGGAATGAAACAGTACAAAAAGAACACCTAAAGTGATTTAGTTTATTCATGAAAGGAGGATGAGAGAGGAGTCTAGTGCTTTGGTTTAGCATTCAACCAATTGCATTCAATAAAAGGAATGGTAAAATGAATAATGTTTTGTCGAAAAAGGAGGAATGGATACAAGGATATGATCATTGTGTGGATAAGGATCCCGAACTAAACACTCCAGAGATGTGTAAGCCATTAATAAACCACTAAAGAGAATTTGGATGGGCCCATTGAAAGATCTCGAGTGGGGGCTGTGGGGACTTGAATGCAATATTATCAACGCCAAACAACAAAACTCACTCTCAGTACTCGAATGGATTCTTTCTTCTTTTTTTCACACTTGCACACATCCACAGATATATCCTCAGACATCCCTCCTTTCTACACTCTACTACTATATTTAGAAAGAAAACATCAATTTACTCATATAATGTGGTAACATTACGCATGCAGTCTACCTATGTACACAAAACATTTCATTAGATGCAAGTAACATCACGAACGTTTATGTAAATACTTTAGGCAAACAAAATAGGCAATTCATGTCCAATTGAATTCATGCCAGCAAAATGCCAATTTGATGTATTCGGATTATTAATTTAAGAAATTCCGCAGTTAATTTGTGTATAGTTTGCATTGGATATTGGATATGAATAGAATATGGGATCATTTAGGAATTTTAGAGTACAAGTTCTCCAGCCAAACGATAATTTCCTATTGTTAGCAATTTCAATTGTTGGCCAACATATGGACTTCTGTATTCCAAAGTTGAGTAAGGAGGCTTCGCCATTCATAAATGACTACATGACAGAACTTCTAATGCTTCCTGTTGAACTATTCTTTAGTAGCATTGCGTAGTAAGTACACAAATGCTATATATAGTAGATTGGTACGTACCAATATACTACTAAGGTTATCGGAATTTGGAGTTTCTTCAATTTGTATTGACGAAAATTGAAGTAAGGCTAAAATGGCTCTGTGCTGGAATAATAGGTCATCGCTCACAGAAATCTTGAATTTTGACAGACCGCTATTTTATATTTTGTGACATCTTCAATATTTTGATTAAGCTCTTGTGCACAAATTGATCTTTACAGAAGTCAAGTGATCTGTCTTAAGGTTGGCCTAAAATGACACCGACAGCTTCCAAGTCGTTTCAAATGGCTTTAGAAATTGTGACTTCTGCGTCAACTTAAATTGAGTTACTAATTGCAAGGGGATTTTTGATTCTAAATTCATTTATTGCAGATTATAGACATCTGAGACCAAAATTCTATTTCGTAGTAAATTCCATTTCTATTCAGTATATCAGATTACATAATCTCTCCTCAGGATTTTACAGAAAAATTGGAATTTTTTATTACAGTAATATAACCGCGATTGACAAGTCTTGATGAATATTCGCCACTTTTGGGTTTGTCACAAACGAAATAATTAGGAAGGCTGTTTTTTCGTCAGAAAGTAATGATTGATTGCCTAACTATCCTGTGAATTAGATCATTCCTCCTGCTGACCAGACTTATTTCCTCAATCAGTATTATTCGGAATAAAAGGAAACAGAGGCAAATATAATTTCCAAAAAAGTAAAAAGTGATTCAGCAGATATCCGTCATTTTCTTGTGACAGGTTCTTCAGAGCGTATGTACATATTACAATGGCATGTCTGTGTCTCATTTTTTATGAATGTCAGCTTAAAATCTGTTAATCTCTTTACAATGGACATGAACACACCGAGTTCAGACTGTGTCTGGGATTCTAGTAGGTGCCAGGCACATATGCATTTATGAAAGCGAAGAAATATTATAATTAGGTATGAGTAATGCCTCTGCTGATACAAATGTATGGTCCACGATAGTATACCTGTGAATGTAGATAGAAATAAAAGGTTCTACATAACTTGTGCCCACTAGAAGTGAACGTTTGTAGATAAATAATATATATTAGTAGATTATGTAAGGTGAGTGTCGTAGATAGAACTAAGTCCCCATGTAGATTAGAATGGGAAAAGGCATTTGGGTTTGATGAAAGAAAAGGAGCATAAAAATTGAAGGATGGGACAGAGCGTATCAAAATGAGAAGTGCACATAGCCCATAGGCGGAAAGAGAGGCTGGCGAGGGTCTCACTCGTTTTGTTTGGCCTACAAGGGCCTCCTCTCATGCCTTTTGTCTGTAAATAGTAGCCGAGTCCGTATCTCTCCTGCTACAACTTAAGGGTACTTGAGCCTAGAGTCAATAAGTCACCTCTGTAGGTATATTACTCAGGCCACAAGTCAAAATCACTTGAACAACCCCAAGTTGACTCTAGTTCAAATCCTGCCGAGCTTACAAGCACAATTCTCCTAATCCTCTTAAGTATCGGATTACACCCAGTTCAACGAAACAAGTTGAGTCTACCCAAACTCAGTGCCTTATTGCTCTTCCTCGAATAATAAGTACTTAGTACTTTACAAGTCACTTACAAATGATACTTAGCCGGACAACTTTCTGCGGCTTACAAGTGTAGTAATTGTAATAAGTCAGTCCATTAAGTTAGACACTCGACACAAGTCAACACCGATCTAGTGTCAACACAGATAAACAAACTTTTCAATTTTTCAACTTTTCAAGTGATTTTCCAGTGTTTTTCTACATTGTTTCTTCAAAATTTTCCATGATGACGCTTATGGGGAAGTTGTTTCGTCCATGGGATATGAAGCAAGAAGAATTCGGAGGAGAACCGAAAAGTCCTGCTGTAGAAAACCCAGAAAATTCAAATTTTAAACCTGAAAATCAAAAAGAAAATAGCAAAAAGAGTGACGCGGAAGATTCTTCTAGTGCAAATGGAAAATCTCCCAAAAGAAATCACCAAACACCTCCACCTACTTCACAATCGGTTGGTTCTTCGAAAAACGAGTTGCCAAAATCTTGCGTGAAAAAACGAAGTGTGCCCCCACCATCGATTATGACACATGATAATATTTCTTGTTGTGATAGTTCTTCATATCTAAACTCGCCGTCGATATTACACGGAGGAGGAGAGCACAGAAAATTTTACGGCGAGTCTCTACCTTTAAGTCCTGCAGATTTTGATTACCATTTAGCAATGAGTATGAACATGAATTCTTGTTCCGGAAGTCCAAGTAATCCTTCGATGTTCCTTTATCCCAACACGATCAACGAACTTGCTAGTTTGTCCAGAGAAGAATTAACAGCAATGGGACTCCTACCTCCAGATCCTCATGCTTCTTTAAATAAAGTCAAAAGACAAAGACCCAAAAGATTCCATTGTCCACATTGTCAAGTCGCTTTTTCAAATAATGGCCAATTACGAGGACATGTCAGAATTCACACAGGTAATTTATTTTCAATCATATTAATTTAAAACAGATGAATTTCTGAACCTTTGTGTCCCGTTGCTGATATAATATCTAGTTTTTACGAAGTCACTACCTCATCATGTTTACTTATTGTCACATTTTGAATATTTTAGGAGAACGACCATACAAATGCGAAGAAGAAGGCTGTGGGAAAAGTTTCACTAGAAATGAAGAGTTGACGAGACATCGTAGAATTCACTCGGGTAAATTTCTTTGTGATATTTTGGTATTGAAATTGTAGCATGTCTAATTTTCAGTAAAAGATTTTAATGTCAATGATTTTCTTTAGGTCTGCGTCCATTCCCTTGTATGTACTGTGGTAAAAAATTCGGACGTAAAGATCACCTGAAGAAACATACGAGGACGCACCAAAGAGCTATGTATAGCGTGAGCAGTTCATCATTATCCTTGTCTCCATTACCAATTGGAGTGGGAGGGATGATTGGCTACGGCAACAACCCTTTTCCCGGATTTCATCCGCCTCTTTTATCATCTGTGAATCCTGGAGGGTCGAACGAGATGAATCTCACTCATTCTCCCTACGGACTGCCTTTCATCCCTTCAGTCCCTCCTTCCGCATCACATTTCCCTTTGTTCTCCTGATTTTCATCCGATCCTCATCTAGATTCACACTGTTTCATCGGCCATTACGCACTTTTCAAGCTCAACTAAAGATTTGATTCACTATTCCTGGCTAGATAAGCTACTTATTTATTTTTCTACATGATACCTTCGATAGCTAATTAACTACCGCAATTTACGTACTTTTTAAAGCGAGATTTATATTTGGTAGCTATAATATTGCCAATGTAATTGCAAGATGTATATCTATTTCTCTCTGATACATCTAAGAGTTTATATACAAAATATTTAAAGTGTAATTATGGATAAAGTGTACAATTAAGTGTGTAAACAAGAGAAGCTAATTTAACTATTTATGTCATATGTACATTAAAGTTGTAATCAGTGATTGTATCATCATTATGGATTAAAGATGCAGAGATATGTATTAATTTATTAATTACTGAACTAAATAAAATTCGCTATGGACAATTGAAAAAGTTTTCCGTTTCAGTACTTTCATTCTTAAAAGACAATTTCAACAGTTGATTGAAGACAACAGTAAATCCATACAAAAGATAAGTTCCGTAAAAGATAGAATTAGATAGCTCAGCTTGAGCTAACTTCATTTCCTTCCTTAGGGTTCAATACACAATCAGTAGAAGTAAAACTGTTTTGCTTCTCTGTGCATTTAAGTCTAGAAGTCAGTAGCACTAACAGCAAGCTAAGAATTTATTTCATTCATTTCTTTGTGAGCCAGGATTGACTGTTGTAGTGTAGTCATTGTGTGAGCGGTCAAGAGGCTTTTCATTCACGGAGGCTCAAGTTCTATTGTCCCCAAGACAATCTTCCTCAGGGGGCCGTCGGTAGCTTACACTAATGATAAATTGACTTTTTTCCACTGCCTATTGTATACTTCCCATTTAGCGTACAGCACAATTTACTGTATTACACTTCAAGTGTAATGTACTGTGTTGAAAAATTCTATTTACATTGTGGGACACATCTGTATATCTTTAAACCTCAAAATCTCAGTTATCCCGAATATAGAATGATGCGCATTTAAATCGCAGAATGCGTAAGATTTTTCATATACAATTTGTCCACACCCTGAACCATCAAGAGTATTAAATACACGATTCTCCCAAAATAGATACAAATAGTAGTCGATTTATTTCGGATTTCATCTTCAAGAAACTCCCACGAAAATCCATTCTCCATTCTTACTTTTGTAACAGATAGCAATTCGAATGTATCTGGAGATCATAGCATTACAAAGCGAAGAATTCCTTGCCAACAAAACCAAATCAATTTAATGTTCGTGGGCTGCAACAAGTAGAGTGTGCTTATTGTCCTCAATCTGAAAAAAGGGTGGATCTTGAAGATCATGTCCTAGTCAACAGATAAGATATTGGCATCCCAAAACCTTATTTGGATTGTTGGATGATGGCCACTTGAATTTTCCAATACATTGACTTTCAATATCTCGTTATGTACTTTAGGATCTTCCAAATAAAAGTTGTAACTCCTCTAGCCTCTTGATAGCTATAGGATGTTTCAAAATATCACATAAAGTGAAGAACATGTGTATCTTTCCGAAGCAGACTGCCCTTACAGATAAAATTCACTATTGAGCATTGGATTACCAGTATTTACTCAAGATTAACTGTAAAATTACACCATGAATACACATTAACATTTTTGATACAATCAAAATTCAGCAAATCTCTTGATCAATGTGTTCTTTTTATTCAATTTATTTTTTTAATTTGAAGCTGAAGACCAATGAAATTCTGGGAATATATTATACGATGTGTCTAAAATCTCCATTAACAAAGTGGATACTCATTTTCAGCCTACTCGGGTAGATTCTGTAGAAGTTCTGATAATTTTCGTTTATGTTGACAAATTTGACCCAAGGAAAGCTGTCTGATTTTTCACGCTTCTAGTCGCGCCTTCTACCTCCATTAATTTTTGGAAAACAACATCCCGACGGATAGCATTTTGCAACGAGGGACAACCTAAATGACAAGCCGATTTTTGACTCTTGCATACATGCTTGCAGCTTTAGAATCGTTAGACATGAAGTATGTATGTAAAAGTCACTATCATGAGTCATAGTCATGATATAGTAAATGCATTCTCATTTTCCATCTTTTTCCTTGATACTACTTTCCGTGTAGTTTAAGCAGGTTCAAGTATGGCAGATAGAACTAACTTGTATAAGCATAGAGTACTTGAAGAAGAACCCGAACAGGGAACACAACAGAGTAAATTTTTATGAATGGGAAGAAAACTAAATATGTTCTTTTCTCCTGCGCCAAGGATAAGTATTTAGTAACTCGATAAGAAATGTAGAGCAAAAGATTTGAGTGCTGAGGTTAAAAAGAAGAAAAGTGTCTTGAAAGGATTTTCGGGACTCTTGAAATTGAAAATAGTACATAGTGGTGTTGCTAATTTGGACAGAAAACGAGCAGAAGTATAAGGACGGCAAGTTGGATTGAAATGGTACTAATGGGAATAAAAGTCGGAAGATTTGAGTGTAGGTGAGTAAGATCCTCCCACTCGGCTTTGACTGAATGGAGCCGAAAGATGTTGGAGAATAATGTCGCTTTCCTTTGGTAGTTTTTGAGTGGAGCACCCAAATGTCTGGTCTGGTCACCTAACACCTCACTAAAGTTAATAATGCACTCTTATTATTCGGTGGGACCAGTGCAGTCACTCGTCCGTTCATTGTCGTCCAGTTTTGTTTGGAGTTCAGAAAGTCCAGTAAATTCAGTGGAGCACTAAGCGCTGACCATTGTTCCTCTCAGCTCTCTATTCATTCAATCTTGTATTTCATTTTACTAGTACAATGGCAAAGCAAGGATTCGCCTAGCGACTAACAACACTCGACTCTCAAGAGAATAGAGTTCACCGTTTACTGCCTTTAACATAATAAAATAACTTTTCAATCCCAATTGAAATCGTAACTTTGAAGTGTACCTTGCCTTATAGTCTACCCCGATACAACAATAAGTCAAGTCAACACAAAAAGAAATTCGAACCAAATCTGTCTGTCTATAGACGTATTCTCTATGTCATGTCAATTCTTCTTCTCGCAGATGCACAGATTGCCAACCTCAATTGATCTATTCTCATTTGTCAATGCTTCTCAAAGCAATTATTTCTGGTTGCATTATAAAGCTAGTCCCTTGGCTAAATCTTTTGATTCTTCGTAATTTTGTTCATCTCGTTTATTGCATTAGTCCGGAGGCTTTGCTTTGCTTCACGTTCACTAAAGACCATAGCTAATTTAATTATCTATGTAGGTGCGACTACAAAACATTGCAACAAGCATTTTCAAGTGATTTTCCTCGATCATCAGTTAACTTCTAGTTGGAATGAACAGTCTTTGAATATAATATTTATAAAATGTGGAAGATATGAAACGACTCTTCCCTGTAGGTCGCAATTCAGAAATGTTTTTCAGAGGGTTAGCATTTATTTACAGATCAATATTGAGATCCGTGTAATTTTAGCATTTAGCAACTACTAACAGAACTTCGGTGGTCTATATTCACAATAGGATCTCTGAAGTATTGTTAGTAGAATTGGATAAAATGTATGTTTCTATTACGAATTTCGTATGTAGAATGACGCGAGATGATTCCTTCTGAAGAGCCAGATGATGCGAACACCTTCTGAAGAGCCAGGCATTCTATAGACACATTTTCGTGTTCTTGATTTACTCACGAGAGGAATATTTGTGTCTGAGAAAGGTAAGTGTAGGTTAGTGAGTTGACCTGACCTCCGTGTATAATGTTAAGGATGAAAGAGCGCAACTGCTACACAACCCTATCTAACTATCGTATCTTTTTCTCATTGTCCCAGATCAATAGCCTTTTCGACTAAAACATGAAGTTGCCGAAGAACATGAATGAATCCCCGTTCTTTGACTACTCCTCTCATACTCACATGGAATTTGTGAATGAATGAGATTTCTTTCCCATATACGATTTATTGTCAGTTGTATCGCATAGACAGACAATTCCAATTTTGTCCAAGTCGGTGAGGTCCTTCTCTCTATAATAGTCCTCTGTGTAAATCTAAAACGACATAAAGTGTCCTCTCCTCTGAATTCTGATTCTACATTCGAGATCACATACATGTCTCGGTTTTGGTGGGGATGTCTATTTATTGTATTTCTCGTTGTACTCAGCACAATGCTTTATATGTATAGAATCATCTTCTGCATTTAGTCTTCATGCCACACACTCTCTCATCCTCATGTGGGATTCTCCTACCGACATGCACATATCATCTAGAATATCATCTACAATACCTTTCTGGCAATTTATGTCCATTTGTCACATATACTGCTTTATATAGTAGAATCCTATTTTGTATACACATGTGTGGGTATAGCAAAGTTATACAATGATAATGTAGATCTATTCGAGGGATAGATCTTATTACTTTGGTAGATATTTAGTATGTTTTCAAACAATCTTCTATTGTGTCACATATTGCCTCTATTGCTCTTCTTTTGCATTGACATTGCTACTGTTAGCTTTCGACTCGACATGAGAGTGTGTGAGTGTATGTGTGGACATATTAGAGAGGGATTCATTCTATTCTCTCATTTCGTTCATTTTGATATATTTAGAGGATCTACAGGGGGTCCGTGACTTCTTCCTATTGTTGTCACCACATAAGTGATACAAGGGTCCATCATTGCAGTCTATTGGGTGGTCTTCCCACTTTTACATACTACACATCAACTTTTACTCTTCATTTTTATTAGCCTTCATTTCATTCGCTATGGCTAACTACTTATTGCAAATTACTATCGTTAACTCCACAACTGTGTGTTAACATAGTACAATAAAATACGGTCAAAAGAAGAAGGTATAGATCTAACCTACAATATGTAGTTAATTTTAATTTGTATTACGATTGTTTTTGTCTTTGTCGCGAAGACCAAAATTGATAAGTGTGTGAAAATGCCAAAAAAGGTAAATTGAAGTTAGGCTGCAATTTATACTTCAATGTAAAAAAGTATATGAACTGATTCATATACTTAATTTACAGTTCAAGTTCACTTTTCGATTGGTAAATCCCAGTTGACTGTATTTGTGATGCTTAATGATCATATGTTTTGAGTACAAATGGAGTAAATGTTTACAAAGCTTGGTATTTAGAGTAATATAGTACACATAAAACAGGAAGACACCAAACCATAATGCAGTGAAAAGCTACTATCGGTAGATTCATGATGATATTAGTCATTCAATTGCTAATAATGCATTTACTGCCGAAAAAGCAAGTAGGGTGATTATCGTTTTTATTGTGGTTTGGTTTATGTTGTACCCTTTTGCCTTAAGTTGAGTTTATTGGGGCATCAACGAGTACAGATGCCACTTTGGAATCTTGTAATATATTCGGAGGTAATTGTCATTGTCATCTGAACGATCTGAATGAAAGTTGCTACATATTAATGTGTGTGTGGATACAGAGATTGTTATTTGGTAGGGATGATACGGAAAAGGGAAAGAGACAATGGCATAGAGGATGACACCACAGAACGAACCCTTCAGAAAGATAATTTATTTGCTGCTGACAAATCAGAAGTAATTGCTCTTCCTCTCGCAGGACACCTCGTTGCATCTCATCTCACAGTATACAGTAAATATATGAATAATAATGATGCGTAAGCTGTTTGTAGATTTAAGCTGCATAATAATGATTGTAACTTGAAGCATAGGTAAGGAATATATTACACATGTGAGTGGTATGTTTACTGTGTGCATATTTATCATCTACTACATGGCATATGTCTTTAGTTTAGTTGCATCCTTGACCCTTACATTTCACTATTTAAGTGTAATGATTTTTAGGAATGGAATATGACATTGAAAGTCTTTAAACTCGACAAGGACATCTTTATTACGAAGAAATGCACATACTACAAATACAAATAGGCAAACAATAACGGATTAATGCACACACGCATTCATAATTGATAACACACACATAAACATACAATTAGACTTAATATCAATATCTTTTACATTCATGTTGACATAAATCTACATCATAAAAGTGAGGTACAGCACGTAATAATATTCTTTCTCTTAAAGCTACTTTTTATACATTTACTGCTATAAATGTAAATACATCAGCATTTAAAAGATTTTAATAATATTTGAATCACGGGGACATTGATTACTAGATACTGTGTGGGTTATAAAGAATTTTTCGGAACTGTCAGTCAAAAAGATTAAAATTTCTATGCCTATAATTAGTAGTTAATCTGTAGAGGAGGATAGCATAGCTGTATTCTTGAATTGGAATGCATCAAATAGTGTATAATTTAATATATATTATATATAATTTATATATTATATAGTAGTTATACTATTGTGTAAGTAGGTACCGATGTATTGGGTACTACTTTATGTTATTTACACCAAATACAATACATTAATTTCACATTGATTAATATACATTACGATTAAACGAACGCATTCAGTCATCGGGAGAAGGTACATTATTAATTAGCTTTATCCGAGCAGAGCACATTATTAGATCAGACTTACATGAAGTTCGCTGCAGTTGCTTTACCTCTTCCAGGTATGTAAACTGCTATCGACTGGTTTAATCTGCCAATATTTTGACAATTATAATCTACACTAACTGTAACACTTTCTTTAGCCATTAACCATTTGTAAGTACAAATCTGCACCATACCACCATTAAATAACATTCTAACTCTAGTTAGTGTTTGACAAGTTTCTTATGTACATACTCAAGCGAACCCATACTCGTCATTTATACATTTTACAATACAGATACACAATACAGGTCTATATCCATCATCTCCCTATCTATAAGTGCTTGTAATTATACTATTAATAATTTTATATTGTTTTCTAGACAATAAAATTGTACTTTCAACACTGAGATATTACATTTCACAGTTGCTGCGATTTTTTAACTGTAAGCTTGCTGTTGTACTTCTAAATTAGGTTGCAATGTGCAGTCCAGTTCCATGGGTTAAGTCAGTACAATAATATTTATCATTAGATTTACAATCAAACTATACCTACTTATCTACTCCTAATTTTCAGATTTTTTTCATGGCATTTTTAAAGCATTTTTAAAAAATTACGTCTTAAAGCAATTTCCCAGTAGTAATTATCAGCAGTAAAATAGAATCGCTGTGCGTACGCTAATACTAAAATGTCTGCAATCTAAATTGCAATTTATACTATTTCTACACATACAACAGGTAACGACGATGGTACGGTACGTTAGATATATTAAGCACGTTTTTCTTACTTGTTTCTCTCATTATGCTATTATTTTTGTTAGAGACGAAATTATTCTGTTAGTAAACATAAATAAAATTTGCATTGTTTCACATTGCAATTTACCAGCAATTTACAAACTGTTGACATCGTATGATTTACTACAGACACAAATTGAATAGGGATATTCTGTACCTAAAGATATTCACTAATGAATGCATCATAGCTCATAAAAACAAACTAAAAGGAATGTAAAAAAAGTATAAACTAATAATTTAAATAATAGTAATACTAGTAGAAAAATTCGCTTTTTATTGAACTAACATATAAAGCCTGGTCACGACTGGTAGCAAAATTTCTGAAACACCAATCCTTCAAATTAGGTAACTTCCTGATAATTTCTTCAGCGCACAGCCGGGTAATCTGAAACCATAAAATCAATACACATTACTAGTGAACACAATATCTGATATTGCAGTAACTACATTTTAGTATTGCGAAGAAGTTAAAACAGGACGGAAATGTAATACTAATTTAGATGAAAATTAGCAAACAAATTCTCAAATTCTAAATTAATGTACTAATTATAAACGCAATCAAAATGTAGTATCTATAAAATGTCATTCAAGACTTGCACTGGCGAAGACCACAGCTAATTAAGATTATAGCAGTTATCTTTGGAACCACAATTTTATATATAATAAAACATTTTTTTTGTTTACAAGTGTATGTATGTGCTATGCATGGAATAAGCGGAATTAACTCCCCAAAATTCGCAATATGCAAGCGTGTTTTCAATGTACAAAACAATAAACTCAACTCTGGGTTCTGGGTTTGCATCTTTCAAAATTAAATCAAATATTGGGGCCTAAAACTTTCGAAATTCATAACAGTACTGGGGGCCTTAGTTATTTTTGATACATAAATCATAATATTTATGATTCTGCCTAACACACTGCTCATGCAGTGTGTTAGGCAGAAGGAGTTGATTTAGCGTTCACTTACATGAGATTCATAAATTCTAAGAGATCGTAACTTCTTCAGTTTTAAAATAGACGCTTTAGCATCTCTGTCAAACAACGGTCCTTCTATTTGAAGAGACTCTAACTCTGAAAGATAAATCACAATTTGAGTTATATGCCTATTATATTTTGGTAAATTATAGGATTTTGTAAATTCTAGGGAGATAGTGCAAACGATTGATTACCTGTCAGATTTGTAATACAAGGTTCGACCATGTGCATATGTAAATCTGCGATTTCTGAATTCTCCATGCTTTCAGAGACATATTTTAAATAATCGATACCGAGCAAGAGAGCACTTAAATGATCTGAAGGACTTGCTCCCATAAATCCATCGGACAAAACAGTCATACTGAGTGCTTTCAGTCCTGGCCACATTGTCCATAGAGGTAAAATGATAGTAACAGGGATAGGTTTAATAATAGTGAAGTCCTTGATGTTTGGAAAAGCTTTAGCAAGACGAAGTAGAAATTGTTTACTCGTACAACAATAGGGGATTGTCAACTTGGCCAAATTTTTGTGGGGTAAATTATCATCAGCAGTGGGAAAGATGTTTTCTACAGCTGCGGTGTCATAGACAATTTTCTCTGTTTCCAAAGATGTCAAATCCGGACAGAACTGAGTCCAAGAAGAAATGTGAAAAACTCTGTCCCATTTAGTGTTGAGACGCAGCCTTTGCAATTTGTTCATTTTTGGCATGTGGAAAGGAATGCTGGCATAGTTCCCGGGATTCCTGTCTTTCAATTTTGGCATAATCAAAACTTTTAGTGTTTCTGACTGACTTGCTACAAATTGCAGTAATGGCCCCACAGCTAACTCATTCGAGAACGTACATTCATCTAAATTTAAATGCGTTAATGTAAATCCAGCCTCCATTATCTTGGAAAACTTCGGTGCTTTGACGAATACGTCGCTGTCACTTAATACTACTTTCTTCAATCTTGACTGAAATCCCAATTCTTTTCTTGAAAGAGCTAGAAAATTCTTGCTGCTTTTCAGAGTAACAGCTTTTAATTTTGGAGAAACCTTTATCAAATCCATGAGCATGGTAGAATCTTCGCAGTCAAAAACCAAACGCTCCAACTTTGGTAGACAATAATTTATTACATCAGCGGGAGAGTAATAAGAAACCCCTTCCGTTTCTTCAGTTTCTATTTTCAGTTTCAGTTTTTCTAAATTTGGCATCTTCAGTAAAAAAGAATCCCATAAAAGATCTGCCCTACTATTTTGATCCCTGCATTTTGTATCCATTCTTAAAACCGATCCTCCGCAAATTTTTAAAAATTTCTTAATAATTGGCTCTCGGTAGGTAACGTGTGATATCATTAGCACGAATTCTGTTACAGGTATCTTTGCAGCATCAATCATTGTCGCGAGAAATCCATGAAGTTTTATGAAGTTGTGTTCAAATATTACAATATCTGAAAATCTGATTGGTTTCTTCTTTGCTTTTGCTATGAATGGAGTTGACACTTTCTTCCATTGACGATTTACATAACGACAATTTAAGAGATCCGAAAGAGAAAGAAACTTAAAAACATTTTCCAATATCTGTAAAAGATAAATCAATTATATAACTTTTATGAACTAAGATTTTAAGTTTACTATATAGTATATATTATATAGTGTATATTAGTTACTATATATATTTATTTGCTAATTATTGATTAAAATAAGATATTAACCCACTTCTGGTAAAAGTAATACATTGTCCACAGAAACACTCGGAGATCTTTTGGAATAGATAACAGCTTCTTTGGCTGCCATTCCGTGTAGACTAGAAGGTAAAACTGCTTCAATTAGAGTTGCTGAAGATAGATTTTGAAAAGGGGCAGGATTTCTGATTCGTCTTGGATAGGTAGAATTTTGAAATGGAGTAGAGAAGAATAAAGGTTGTACTTTGTACTGATGTCTTTAATAATTACATTATTCAAGCTCCATTCTTATGTTCCGAAAGAGTAAGGTCTCCTAAATAAAAATTAAGCGTACATTATTAATATTAATTGCAGATATACACTTAGATATATAATGAACATGTGTTTCTATATAGAAATCAAATTATTAGCTATACCGATTGTCTTGGTATTGACAGATAGAAAGAAATTAGAGTTGAGGTTTACAGTTTAAACTTACTATCAATCTCTTAAGAGTACTGAAAATTGCTAAACGCTTTTACTGGAAAGTTAAGAGTCGTAATTGAAAGTTTTGTAAACTAAAATGTGAGAGAAAATGAATCCAAAGAATGTCCGAACTTCATTTTCAATCTACTAAAGAATTGGTAAAAGGTTAAAATGAAAGTCAAAATCGAAAGCCTAATTTAGTGGAATATGATTTTAAAATGGACAACTCTAAACTAGAAGTGTTAGGTAAGAAGTGCAGGAAAGTCTGCAAGAAAAGTCCGAAAATGCCAGGGTTGTCGAGTCGTACTATAGGAGTCTGTACTCTATATTGTGTAGGATCTTCATACTCGACTGGATAAAATTGGATATGTATATGGATAGAGAAAAATGTAATGTTATTTGATGTGCATATTTCATACTTGTCGTGGTTGATGGCTGGAACAGATAGCTGATTAACAGAGTGACATGACCAAACTACGGCAACGTGACGTCCCTCTTCTTCACGCAATTCCGAATCCTGTCGATCCGAATTTGGTCGAACCAGGTGGAAGATGAATTTATGATTGGTTATTCTGAATAGTATTCACGTTGATCAGTAGACAACTTTTAGGCATCTTCACATAAAGGTCAGGAGAAAGAAAGATGAAATAAAGTGAATCCCTGTCTGTGCGTACGAAAATTAGATTTAGTTTGTGGCTAAACTATTTCAGATTATCAGGTGATTCTCCATTCTCCTATGTTACATGCAGGGGTACTAAAACACACATCTAATATTCTATAAGGAGAGCACGTACACCACTACTAGGTTTCTGTGCTACAAAAGTGCATACTAAACATCCCATGTTCCTGTACTACAACCAATGAGTAGTATATTATTTGGAAAATAGTATAAACCAAGTTGCCAATGTATATGTAGTAGTAAACCCAAAACAACTCATAACCCTACCATGTCTATATTATTACTTTCTACGTTGTGCTTCCATTTGTATACAATGATAATATGAGTATACTGCACATTTTATTACCAATACCCCCAACATTATGTCTACTATAGATATAAACTTAAATGTTTAAAAATTATCTCAATAATATTATTGTTCTGGCTATCTATGCACGATATTTTTACATAACATACTAAAACAATACGATATACATGCTACACATAATGAACATTGGTATTCGTTTACGCATTTTCAATTAAATGTGCTAATTAATCAGCCAGCACTATTAATGATTTAAATAACTCCAACAAATAAAATACAGACCAAACCTTTTAATATAATCATGATACTACTAATACAATTTCTTGAAATTTTATGTTACTTTCATTTTATTATCACGATAAACTCTCAATGGATTTTAAGCATTTTATACAAAAACATGGATTTAACACGAAGTAATCTAAACCAGAATCTGGAAGGAATATTCATTTTATTATGAAATTGCACATTGAATTTAATAATGCGTAAATACAGAGCAATGTCTTAATTATCGGAAACACTGCAACATAAAAGATAGAAAAGCTTTCCCAAATATAAATATGGACTTTAGGAATTGGGTTTCCTTCAAAAAATCGTTTAGGACTTGGAAAATATAAATGTTCAATGCGTTAAAACAGTTTTTAAAAGCTTTACGGTTACTTATATCAATTACTTAATTTATATCAACTTGCCCCTTGTTACACTTATCTTACATAAATCATACAGAGGTTTGTGAATTTTAAGTGAAGTATGCAAGTAGACTAAATTACGCTACAGTTCCAGAATTTACGAATGATTTTGGCTCGTTTCCTTATTTCATCAGCAACCAAGTTCTCCTCGGATCTTGCTGCGCCGCCACTCCACAGCAACCTTCATCGTTCCGTCCTGCCTCATTCTTATTATGCAATTTTGTGTAATGAATTCGGCATGTGAGTGAGAACGCATTTTGGATCATTGGCTATTGGATCTTTCTGCTTGTCGGTGTCCCTGAAAAGTCTTTTACTCACGTTCTTCATTCCGGCAAGACCATTCAATCGTTTTCTCCCTGGTTTGTCTGATTGTGGAGGCGGAATTTCACTAAAATCTTCAGGTTCGTAACTCAACCAACTTCAAAATGCGAAAGGGAATCACTGGCGTTTCAAAAGTCCTCCTGGATCATCCTGCGTTGACAAAAGGACGAAATGCTCATTTGTGGGCAGCAAATAATCAAATTCAGGTAATCCTTTCAAACGTTTTATATTTCTTCGTTTCGTTTTTAAGATTATCTGATTATGTAAAACCAGAATCTAGGTAATCTATTTGCAAAAGTTTTAATAATTAATTGGATCTTTTTGTTTTCAGACTAATAGACTTTTAAATAATGGGCTAAAAACCAAACAAGAAATAACTTCGATACGTCAAAAGTAAGTCGTTTCGTTTAATTTTTATTTATTCTGAATAATGTTTGATTTAAGATACAAATTGGGGAGAGTGAATTCAAAATTGACGATGCTATTTGTTCATTACAGGTCCGATCAAGTAAGAGGTGCTGTCATTGGCATCGATTTAGGTACCACAAATTCATGTGTTGCTGTTATGGAAGGAAAGGCCCCTAAAGTTATTGAAAACGCCGAAGGCTCTAGAACTACACCATCTGTTGTTGCCTTTTCGAAAGGTAATATTAATGAGCTTTAATTTGTCTATTTTTTGTCTGGCATGCATGCATGTGCTCGCTAATTTCAGTGTAAAATAAATTTGCATAAGAAAGAAATGATAAATTCAAGCCAACAACTTCATTGCCAGTTGGCTGGTTTGTTTGGCGTTCTTACTCATCAGCTAAATGTCAATTATTAAGGTTGTTCCCCACTGGGGGTAAAAAATATCAGATAACTACGTGGTTTGACTATAAGTACAAGTCTCAGGTAATATAATTTCCCAGCCAGTGATTCAATTATATTCGCAAAAGAAAGTCATTGGTTTTACGAATCAATCAACTGAATCATTAGTTCTGCTATCTGGCTTTCTTTCTATCTATCTTTCTGGCTTTATGATCCATTTACAATAATACCATTTATTGTATTCATTTACGCTATTTTCAATAATTTTAATACAATCCTCTTTTTTGCAGATGGAGAAAGACTTGTTGGAATGCCCGCTAAGCGACAAGCCGTCACTAATGCATCCAATACTTTCTATGCCACTAAGCGTCTTATTGGAAGAAGATTTGATGATGCTGAAGTAAGAAAGGAAATGTAAGAGAACTCCTAATATAAAATACACGCTCAGTTGTATATTTACTTCCATACACATGGATTTTTTATGTTTTGGTAGCACCAACTTTCAATTTTTTCTAATTACCTCTTGTTAGGAAAACTTTGTCCTATAAAATTGTCAAAGCTTCCAATGGTGATGCTTGGGTACAAGCTGGAGATGGTAAACTATATTCTCCAAGTCAGATTGGAGCTTTTGTCTTGGTTAAAATGAAGGAAACAGCAGAAGCTTATTTGGGAACAGGAGCTAAGAACGCTGTTGTTACTGTACCAGCATATTTCAACGATTCTCAAAGACAAGTAACAATAATATATACTTGAAAATTAGATTGGTATAAATATAAATATTGTGCCAAGCTTAATGATCATATTTTGTACTTGATTAATTTGATAGGCTACGAAAGATGCCGGACAGATTTCCGGTTTGAATGTATTGCGAGTTATTAACGAACCCACGGCAGCCGCCCTGGCATACGGAATGGATAAATCTGAAGATAAAATGTAAGATTCTCTCTTACTGAAGTTATTATTATTAGCTTATGCGTCAAATTACGAAAGACTAATTTTGCGATTGTTTAATAAATGTAGTATTGCTGTTTATGATCTTGGAGGAGGTACTTTTGATATCTCTATTTTGGAAATCCAAAAGGGCGTTTTCGAAGTGAAGTCTACAAACGGTGACACTTTCCTTGGCGGGGAAGATTTTGATAATCTGCTAGTAAATCACCTTGCAGATGAATTTAAACGCGAGGTTCGTTGTAATTTTATCAGGCAAAATAGTAAATATTAGACATTCGACTCACAGGTGTCAAGGAATAAAGATTGTATGCGTTTTACATTTTAGCAAGCCGTTGATTTAAGGAAAGACCCAATGGCCATGCAAAGGCTTAAGGAGGCTGCGGAGAAAGCTAAGATTGAGTTGTCTTCTTCTCTACAAACAGATATTAATTTGCCATACGTTACAATGGATGCTTCAGGTCCCAAACATATGAACTTGAAGGTTAATTAAATAATCACTTGCATCACTTTTTCTTTTATAGACACCAAACTGTAGTAGTGTTGTTATGTAAAACAAAAGCAATTTCATCACAAAACATCATTCTTTCAAATTATAGATGTCAAGAGCCAAACTTGAAGGATTGGTTGAAAATTTAATCAAGAGGACCATTGGACCTTGTCAGAAGGCTCTCCAAGATGCCGAAATTAAAAAACAAGAAATCGGCGAAGTTATTATTGTCGGGGGTATGTCAAGAATGCCTAAAGTGCAGGCTACTGTACAAGAGGTCTTCGGCAAGGCTCCTTCTAAATCTGTAAACCCTGACGAAGCTGTAGCCGTAGGAGCTGCCATTCAAGGTGGTGTTTTGGCTGGAAATGTCACAGATGTACTACTTTTAGACGTAACTCCACTCTCTTTGGGAATTGAAACTTTAGGCGGGGTTTTCACAAAGTTGATTGGAAGAAATACGACGATCCCAACAAAGAAAAGCCAGGTTTGTGCCCTAAGTAGTCTAATTTCCTATAGATCCGTTGTAAGATTTATGTGTGGTAAAGCTTTAATTCAAAAATTAGAGTGATTCAAATGAGTTATCCGTTATTCCAAAATTCATTTTTTATTTCAGGTATTCTCTACAGCAGCTGATGGTCAGACCCAAGTGGAAATTAAGGTTCATCAGGGAGAGCGAGAAATGGCATCCGATAATAAACTCTTAGGACAATTTTCATTGATTGGAATTCCTCCGGCCCCACGTGGAGTCCCACAAGTTGAAGTTACTTTTGACATTGATGCAAACGGTATAGTTCATGTTAGTGCTCGTGATAAAGGAACTGGAAAAGAACAACAAAGTAAGTGGGGGTTGAATTCCTAACTAAACTATTCATCAAGTTCTGGTAGAGTACTAATTTTACATGATTGGAAAAAAAATAATATCTTCTTGGCATTTTGTTCACAGTTGTAATTCAATCGTCCGGCGGATTGAGCAAAGACGAAATTGAAAACATGGTTAAAAATGCAGAGCAATATGCAACTCAAGACAAAGCAAAGAAAGAAGCTGTTGAAGCTGCTAATCAAGCTGAAGGAGTTGTTCACGATGTGGAAACAAAGATTCAAGAATATGAAAATCAATTACCCGCAGAAGAAGTTACCAAAATTAAGGACTTGATTGGAAAGACACGAGAGGCTTTGGCTAAGAAAGATGAACTCTCTGCTGAAGAGATTCGAAATGCAACAAATGCTTTACAACAGGCATCTCTGAAAGTCTTCGAACTTGCATACAAAAAGGTATATTTTTAAATACAGATATTAAACTGTCATGTATCATGTATTGTAATGTAAACTTAAAATTAACATTGTTTCTTCGTCTGTTTTAACCAGATGGCTGCAGAACGAGAAGGATCGGGCGGAAGTGGAAGCAGCGGTGGTGATTCCGCGTCAAATGAATCATCGTCTTCGTCATCATCTTCTAGTGAAGAACCTGAGAAAGAAAAGAAGGAAACAAAGAGTGGTTAGGTATTGTATAAGCTTTTATGTAATGTGTAGGTCTATTCTTATTTGCTATTGACAGCAGCCTTTACTTTTTCCATCGAAGCGTATTAAAATCAGATGAAGTCGAATACGTTATAATAATGAACATAATATTTGTTAGACAGACATAATTTTAGTCAAACTGAATAACAATGTAAAAAATACTTAGTAGCAAAATAAATTGATCCTATGTAGTTTAGACTGCAAGTTTATAATATTTAGATAGATGGTTAAATATTTTTGTTCATTTCTTATTGTTCTGATACATATTGGAGTTGAATTTTCAGAAAATAAATTAAATAGAAAAATATTTCAAAACTTATACATTATATCTTTCCTATAATATTAAGCACAATATCAACTTTTTCTTACCTACTACACTTTTCATGAAATGGGGTACCAAAAAATTGGAAATTCTAAATTGTGTATCAATTGTTAGGATTGTGTAGCAGTAGTCTAACATTCATTTATATCAAATCCATGTAATTATTCTCTGGAACGCCTCGGCACGACTCATTAACGAAGATTAATCATGCCACCGCAATAAGTTTGGTAAATAGTTAATATATGCCATATTGTATCTTTGTGTTCTGCAGCTATAGAATTATACATGTACCTGTGCTAATGACTATGGGGTCAAAGAATATCAATGTTTTATAGTCGTGACGGGAAGACTAAATGTACCCTGATTATCATAATCACTTAAAAAGAAATTAATTTTTAACATGTTTGTCTGCGTATGTATATTTTATTGGGGATTTTAAGCTATAGGTAAGCAATATAAGTTTATACGAAGTTCTAATAAGCTTTGAATGACTATAATATTTCGGGGACAAATGTTTTAGCTGGTTGTTTCCACTTGATGATTATTCATTGCTTATTCTGCAGTTGTCTCCGCCTCATCGTATCTTTTCGAATTTTCTAACAGATTTTTTTATTTGAGCTTTTTCAAAGTATTTAGAAGTTTAATCTTCAGCTGTTGGTGAAAGTGTTGATTTTTATACTGAATTTATTAGCACTAAGTGAAAAGATTTGTTTCAATAATTAGCTGTGCATGACAATTGGCGAGACGCGAATGTGTAGAGGATCTCAGAACAATAATCTAATAATGCATGGTGAAAACGTGAATACTATAGCATAATTTGAACTAAATTGAAAATTAAGTCATGGGAATTGCTGAAAATCGTTCTGTAACTGCTTATTACCGATACCAATCTATAACTGACCTTGGAGGTAAGGTTTTTCTTCAATTTTTA
This sequence comes from Tomocerus maximus, assembly GCA_019776445.1. Lineage (NCBI taxonomy): Eukaryota > Metazoa > Arthropoda > Collembola > Entomobryomorpha > Tomoceridae > Tomocerus > Tomocerus maximus. The sequence continues at coordinate 23,578 of JABASH010000964.1, forward strand.
CTGACAATTAAGTACCCGTGATAATACTAGATTATGATCGTAATTCTTACTGTGTAAAATTAATTCTAGATTCACCTAACATTCTAACTAGAATATACTTCTTAGTACCAACCGTACCAACCTAGGTACCAACTTACCAACCATGTCGTACGTCGATATTCGATATGTTGGACAAGATTTTTATAAATTCATCATTCATTCCATCTTATTTTCCATGAAACAGTCGTTAGCCCTAAATACTTGCTCTGAATATATTACTTATCATTGACTGATTCATGTCATCCATAATTCATTTTCATAAGACGTGTCATAAGATGTGAAGATAAGTAGAAACTAATACCTGAAACTGAACTGAAACTTAAATGCTAGATGAGATGAGACTGAGACGTAAACTTTAACAATATGATAATAATATATGTAATTTCTTACATCTTGGTAAGATCTAAGTAGGTGGCATTAATGGACAGAATCATCCTCAATCAGTATCAATTTTCATAGCAGTTAGAAAAACGTCCCTGAATTTTACTTAAAAATGACATACGGTACATTACTAACTTTTTATCAGCAATTTTCTGACCGTTTACGTTCTCTATTTATCTGTTTCGGTTTTATAGTGATTTATGTAATACCTATTCTTTTAGCTTTACGTTTTATGGCCTGAAGTTCAGTCATTTTCCTCATTTTGACTATGCTTCTGAGTTATTACGTTTTATGTGTATGTTTTCTGTTTTCAGGCACCTCAGCCAGGTTTACAGGTCCACTGCGTGTTTTTGTGTTTTGTATCGTGACAATAATTCTACCATGTCTCCTCCTCGTTGCGCCACTCTATATTCGTTATCACGTCTTCAAAGATGCTATTTACAACTTGGGTGAGTCGGATTTGATTACTGTAGACAATCCGATATCAACATTTTGGTGCGAAGGACAAGATTTATGGATGAACGCAACTTTCAACGCTTATTTACTCGATCAACAGCCTCAAATCTCAGAAGACTTACAGCATTTGGAATTAGATAAGCACATGCAGTTGGCGGATGACTCTTTGGAGTATTGGGGCTTTTTCCTTCTTCAGGGATCTAAAGTTATTCTATCGGTGTGTTCAAGGTGATCTTATTTGTCTGTTTGTACATGCTTACAGTTTAATGGAAAATACCGATATTCATTAAACTTTGGAAATTCATTTAGATTTGACGGAGCTCGTTTGATGGTTGTAAAAGGGACAAAGAACTTGAAGCACTGTGCATTGCTTGATCCATCCCCAAATGATCCAGATCAAGTGGATCCATGGGAAGAAAATGTGTCAGCGCAAGGTGGTGAAATTAAAGTCACATTCCAGCAAGGGGATCATGATATTCCTCATGAACCAAATAACGATAACGATGTCGGTCCCGGACCCATAAGACCATTTAGTAATGTAAATAGAGCTTTTCATCCATTAAGAGGACCACTCGATGACGGTTACGGAAATGAAACGTTTATAAATAAAACAAAATTACGATCTAAATCAAAGAAAATGAGCAACAGGGCAATGGGATTCGGAAAAAATATTGGAAACGAGTTTGAACTGGATCCGGATGTACAAACTGCTCACGAAAGCATGAAGGTCAATCGTCACAGGCATCGGCATCAATTAAACAGAAGGTCTAATTCCACTGCGAATAAAAGGAAAAGAGACATCGAGACCACAGGTACAGATCTAACTAGAAGGATTTTATCTGCATGAAAATCAATGGTATTGATCATTTAGTAATTTTAACACGATAAGCAGGTGAATACGAAAATGAATCTGAAGGAGGTGAAGAAGATGAGGAGGAGGAAGATGAGGACGAGGCGCCTAATCCAGTCGGGGTTGAACCGTCAATCATGGGAGTTGAAAACCATGCTTCAGAAGAACTGATTGACGAAGAAGACATTCGTTCTTCGGGATCTTCATTTGCCAAAAATCTATGGAGTTGTTACGGAGGAGATACACTATTTACACAAAGCTTTTCCTCATCATTACGATGTCAGAGTCAGGACGCAATGATGAAGTATGCTATTCGGATGAGAACTGTCCATGAAATCACTTCTACTGGATACTATTATTACATTTTCTACAGTGACAACGATATAGTATCTAATGACATATTTGCCCGGTTCAATATTGAAAAGGTTGTATACAGTTTCCCTAATTATACAAGCTCGTGTCTAAATACGACGTACTGCTCCTTAAATCTTAGTTTCCTCTCGTCGGAAAAAGTTCTACTTGAGGTGCCTTTGCAAGTAAGCGAAACACTTTAACTATATTATCTTATAATTTCATAATTATAAATGGCAGTATAAAGTATTGTATTCTTATTACAGGATGGTGTAAGCGATGAGGATGCACTGGCACAAATGATTTTGATTTCTACGTGTAGACCAAGGCTAGGTGTATATTTCATTTTTCCTGTTGCTATTATATTTCTCATTCTTTGTTGTGCTTTTATGTAAATGCATACCAAATACCATACCTATACATGTTTATGTGCATAATGCCATCAGGAGATTAATAATTATCAACGCAGGCAAGGACAAATCACAATAGGTACTCAATTATTTTGCATTTGCACAATTACTTTTACAGTGAACGAAATTAAGAAAATGAAGTGAAGTAATATTTGCCATCACAATAACGCTTATACTTATACATAACTAAATAGGTAAGCTAAAGATGGCAGGGAGCAGGGAATGGGAATGATTCATGTATAAAGCAATAATTTAAGATTTTGGTGGAAAATCACTGCTTTATATTTATAGTAGTCTGTCATTTTGTCACAATCACAATTACAAATCATTCTATAATATAAAAATATTTATGAAGTTATTATTATTATCACCCAGAACTCACAATAAGGCAAATACAGAAAGTATTACAAATAAAACCGAAAATAATACTGGACATTTAAAAAAATCTTTCACAAAAATTAATTAATCACTGATTTTTCATAATGACGTGTATGACTTCGAAGGATTCGACTGGGACGGCATGCGTGAAGTTCCTGATGTACCAGGACCAGTGTCTGACGGATCGTATGGAAATGGTGAAAATTTTGTATCATCATGTTCACCCATATTGGTACCGTACGAATGGAACAAGTATTGTTGACTATTTGGCTGCGATGAAAATAATTCCTGAGTGTAGCCTGCGGCTTGAGAGCCACTGAAATCATCATCCTGATCAAATGTTCCATATTGATTTTGAGAAAAACTGGAACTAGGCAGATTATGAAATTCATCTTGATCATAACCAGATAAGACATTGGGTGGATTATTGTACACAGGATAAAAATCGCCGAGACCAGGAAACCCCATGTCGTCTAAATCTTGAGTACTAAACCTTTGGGCGTTCTGAGACATTTCTGTATTATCTTGGACAATAGTGTTTTTCATCTCGTCGTCTTCCAAATCGACTTCGTCTGCTTGCATCAAATCTTCGTCATCATCCTGGCAAAACAAAACATCTGAATCTGATCCACTGTCATCTTCCACTAAAACATCGTTTTCTAATTCCGCCTTTATTGTATCCAATATTTTTTGCTGTTCATCAGTTAGTTCAATGTTGTCTTGAGGGCTTTCTTGATCTTCGTTTAAATGTTCCTCCGAGGGTGATCCATTATTACCATCTACTGTAGCAGAAAGTAAATCGGGTAATTCAGTAGTACAATCAACAACGTCAGAACTTCCCGGATCATTGTCATCATCATCTGCTCTTTTAGCTAATTCACAAGAAAGATCTTCGTCTTGCCAATCTTCATCCCAGACTTTAAGAATTCGAGCGGATCTTCTACCTTGTGGATCATCTCTTTTGGCCAATGCTTTCATTCTCGCGAGTTGCACTGAAAATTCAGGAAGTTTTTTCTTCGCTATAAAATATTGTACAGTGTTTGGTTTGAAGATATCAAACTTCTTTGATCGAACACGAGGCATAGTTGGAATGGCTTCAGAAGCTGTTTTCACGAACAACGATACATCAACAAGTGATTTTGGATTCTTTGATTCAACAATTAAATCTCCATAATTTTCGGGCTTCGTCTCCATTGCATCTCGCCATTGAGTAAGAAAATTTGTAAGCTTCGGGTCGCCACGAACTGTTTTTCTATCCGTTTCTACTGGAGCTTGGTCCCATTCCTAAAATCACAAACGATTACATTTTTATTATTTTACAGATGTAGGCACATTCTTTATAACTTCATTTAATTAAGGTGTAAATAACAAATGACCTGGTAAAATATATCTCCGTAATGATTTGCAGTGAATACAGCTATTCCTGGAGGACGCTCCGGATTATTTCCACGAGATGACTTGCAAATCGATAATCCAGTAGTCCACGCGTAATTATGGTCTTTCGCCCGATTTCGATCGTTTGGCCAACTATGAATCATATGCTGAACCTGAGTTTCATGGTGGAAATCTCGGGAATTGTACAAATGTCTTGGGTATGAGAGCATTATAGGATTTCTTGCTGTGCATTCAGGTCGGTCAATGCAACTGGCATGAGAATGATCGGTCACTAGACAAAAATTTTCATGCGTGCGTTGAGCTCCTGCGACGACCACTTCAAAATTGCCATCCTAAAATAGATAATCGTATTTGACATTTTTTGAGATAAATGAAATCTAAAAATTGATACTTACATGATAAGTGTCAATGTACGTAGCTGCGGACCGCATTCCATGATTCATCTTCATAACAGGAGTGTCTGGAACTCTCCAATCCATCAAGAACAATCGGGATGTCGTCCCAACGTAATAATAATTGGTGTCATCACTTTGTTTAACAGATGATACATATTCATTTAGAACCCTGAAGCGAGTCCCAAGTTTAAAATATATCTGATCAGACCAAGAGAAGGAGGCTGCTGACCGACGTAAGTCAAACACATTTCTATGGTCAACATTCCTTAAGAAAGTTCCACCTCTGTTTAAACATCGGCGATCACAGATGTGAACAGAAGAGTCCACCCACATTAATAGAGCATTTGTGTTTGCAAAGGTTATTCCGGCTGCGTTCTCATTTAGTTTAAAATCCGGATACTTTGACAATGGGCGACGGACAATACTGTAATCTCGAGGAGCAATGAACGTTGAAAGGCCCACCCTGGAAAGATTTGTTTTCAATTATCGTTACCAACAAATGGTTTTCTTTAAAAACAATACTTATTGACAAATGTTAGAGTTTAAATCTTACCCGTCAGAAAAGGAAGATATATTTACGACTAGATTTTCGTCCATGGTGATCATTTCCCCGGCGCAGTGTTTATTTAACCCAAGGCTAGTTAGTAAAGGATTTTTGACAAATCTTCTTAATGACCAACCACGGTAATGCTTTGTTCCAAAACATATATTTGGAGTAGAAATGATAAGATGCGGACATGATGATTGATCATAAATCTCTACACTCTTTCCTCGACGAACGCCAATGACACCGTTTCTTTGATCAGGTACTATTTGACAGATTAGATCACTTAAAGGATCATTTTGCCCAGGACGTATATTTGTGGGAACATTGTGCTTATCTTCTTCCCACACAGAGTCGATTTTGTAGGATAACATTGAATCCCTGTCAGATGGTTGTAAACAAATCACTCCTAAAAATAGAATTAACATAACAGTTTACTTTCTTTGGTGGGTTTGATTAGAATATACTTGTCTTTATAAATCCTAGAAGTTTTACTACTACCAGATAAATATTACACCATAATTTTTTGATTTGGGTAAGTAGTAAGTACAATAGGATTTGATGAGTTACTTACTAAGTTGTGTTCCGCTGCCAACAAAAACATTACGGCATGTGCTGTCGGAAGTACTTTCCATTGTTGAACATGCCCCATTCATCCCTCCATAGAGGTAATTCCAAGTACCCTGAAGTTTTATTTCGGGAACATTTTTATACTTTTTAATGCAGTATAATGGTAAGCGGTCTCTAGCAAGTATTTTCACTGGCCTTAACTCTATCTTTGGTTTAGGAATTTTAGGCGGGGCTCCATATTTCTTGTAGCGCTTCTTTCGCTGGCGTCGTTCTGCCATAGTTTCCTCTAAATCATCAGCTTCTTCGAATATAAATTTTTTAAACAGTTTGGACGGAGCTGTAGGTCTTCCCAGGTACTTTCTTCTAATTTTCTGTGAAGCGGTTTTGTTTCCCCGTTTGAATGTTTTGGGGACTTCTTCATCATCTTTTTCAGATTCTTCCTCATCCGACTCACTCTCATCACTGGAACCTCGCTTTCCTGAAACACGGTCATCATCACTATGGCTCAAATTAGCTTCGTCAGAATTTACTTTTACACTCGAAGCTCTCCGTTTAGTGGATTCTGCTTGATTTTCTGCAAAAGTAACTTTCTTCTTACTGGTGGTTTTAGTTAAGTCTCTTTTAGTCCGAGCCATTTTAACGGTTGATAAGAGACGTTGGTTTAATGGCACATTGTCATCAGATAATATAGGATCTTCATCCTCTGGATTTTGAGGCGGTGGTTTGTAGTTTTCTCTTCTACATAAAATATTAAATTAGAATACATTCACAAGAACAAAGAAAAACAAAATAGAAATTAGAAAACTAACTAACCTGGATTTCAGAGTTGGATTAGTTTTGTCCCTTTTAGTCCGAGCCCTTTTAGCGGTTGATAAGAGACGTTGGTTTAATGGCAAATTGTCATCAGATAATACAGAATCTTCGTCCACTGGATTTTGAGGCGATGGATTAGTTTTGTCTCTTTTAGTCCGAGCCCTTTTAGCGGTTGATAAGAAACGTTGGTTTAATGGCACATTGTCATCAGATAATACAGGATCTTCATCCTCTGGATTTTGAGGCGGTGGTTTGTAGTTCTCTCTTCTACAAAAAATATTAAACATTAGAATACATTCACAAGAACAAAGAAAAACAAAATAGAAAACTAACCTGGATTTCAGAGATGGATTAGTATATCCCAAAGGAACCCGCAGTATTCTTTTTAATTCCAGTATGTGTTTTTGCCAATTTAAGACAGGTTTTGCACACATATCAATTTCTTCCACAGTGGAGCCCGTTGTTGAAGTTGGGTATTGAATTAAAGGTAGACATGTTTGTACTCTTGACTCCAGGGGAAATTCGTTGTCTAATTGATTTCCTCGACATCCGACTGCAAATTGGGTTTGTCCACCGGAAGTTTCATTTGTGACACTGGCCAAAGCATTTGGATACAGAATATCAGCTTGGATACTTACAGCAGGAGACAGATTTCCAATTACTTCTTTGTATTCGAAACAACTTCCTAAACTTGTAACATCACTTCTGAATATCCCTTCTTTCCAAGTGTTTCCGAATTGAACAGTGTAAGCCATAATTACGGCTGTAGAATTTCTT
>JABASH010000965.1:0-30931 GCA_019776445.1 Tomocerus maximus
TAATTTATTACCAAAAATTCTGATTACCGGTAACGGTAAATTACCGGTATTTGGATGCTCTAGTGTATATGCGCAGTGTTATATGGCCATGCCCGAAGAATAGCCACATATTTCATAACTACTACTAGGAATATATTTCTTTACTTGAGCGGAAGGGTTGACAATGATTTGTATGGTTTGAAGAAGACAAGATTCACGACATGCTAGGCCAAACGACGGAGCCGTGGGAAAGAGGTTAAGTTAGTTAAGCGGAGATGGCAAGTGTGAATAATTTAAATACAAGAGTAGTAGCCTCGGCTTCATCCACTTGCATTTCCTGACTTCATCTTTATTCACCGTTAGTTCAATTTCAGTTTACCTACCTACCTACATACATTATATGCATTACCTTAGCATTTATCCGGTATGTGAGGGAGCCCATAATTTAATGCAACAGCAAGCAAACGTGCTAGGAACTACATTTAACTTTCTCCTGTGCCAATGTAATAACATTGCATTGGAGAAGAGACTAGCATAGAATTTCATTAATGCTACGGCGTAAGTGCTATTTGTGCATTAGGCGATATAAAAACATCTAGGCGATGATAGGCCTTGTACATTGTATCTACTGAGTCATAAGTCCAAGTCAATTCATTCTCATGGACTGAGATACACAATATAGATCTTATAGCCTATACATTCATTGGACACACATAGCTACATACAATAACTGAACGTAAGTTATAAGTGTGGCTTAGATGCCTCCTCTACTCCACTCCCTCCTTCGTTTAGCTTGGTGAAATGCCATGCCAAAAGAAAGAATCTGTGAAAGTCGACATGACAAGAAGACAAGAGAAGAAGATGGAGATTGCAAAGGGGAAAGTCTTGACTTTGGAATCAAGAGATTTTTATTCTTGGCACTCATATAATAAATGATCCAAAGAGATTTCCAGCGCTTCGTCGCCGTGTGCACGTATCATATACGTACTTACACCACTGTGCATAAAATCTCGACTGCATCTGTCTCTCAAGAATATATATTTTGACATGGTTCATTTTGGAGACTGCTTAGTGTAGCTGAGTATCTACAATGTCCTTGATAACTACATAGTACCTATGTTAATTGCTTTCTTTGATTTGCTATGCTCTTTGTCGTTCTGCTCTCGTTATGTGCTTTTACATGGACTTTAATTCTAAGAATACTAATTTCAGAAATTTTTGTATGCATTTTAGTAAATTTTAATAAAGTGTTTAAACTAGATGATTGGTATAGTGAAATGTTACACTGGTTTAGTAGGTACAAGCAGCTATTGAAGTGGAAGGAAAGAATACTGCAAAGTGTGTCATCACCACAGTCGCGAGTTGGGATAGAGAGTGGAAATAAACTCGCATGCATTAAAATAGGTGAGTTAAGTTGATTTGAGATATGCGGTGTCGTTTGGGTTGATTCGGTTTTGAGTTAAAGTGAAGTGAGTTGACTTGCCTCATCTTGTCGAGTCTCGTCTCGAGTGAAGAGGGAGATAAGTAAAGTGAGAGTATAATTTCCTTCGAACTCTCGTTATAACCACAATGAATTGAGTTTACTCTGTCCCGTCGAGACAAAACCGTAGAGTCATTTTCCAGACTGGGAAGGCGCAGCAAGAAAATGTGGAATGTATAGTGAGCCGAGTGAAGTCGCCCAGCAGTATACTAAATGGCAGCTGATTGAAGGTTTCTGAAGTAGAAATTTTAGCGGAATAAACTAAAGTGCCTACCTAAATAGAGGGAGAGATGCAAATGATGTTAAATGGTTGTTGGCCAAGGGGATGCATATTTGATTAGCCAAAATCCTCCGTTTACAATCCAGTCTCCTTCTTTCTTTCCTTCTTTTCTGGATAGACTTTAATGGTTCATTATGTTCCACTTGACTGCCAAGGGTGTACGTACCTCGCTCAGTACAACTCCTCCGCCTGACGTGGCGATATCAACACACATCGCATATACACTTCCCTGAATCTACACAAAACATTCTCAATTCTGAATACAACTCACTAGTAGTTACTGAGTTATAATACACGATGCTATATTATTAGGGTGCAGTAGACGATATTCTTTTAGTAGAATCCCTCTTTTTCGAATCAACCCTTGCGCATTCTATAGAAAGTCTAAATTATATGCGCATTACAGCCGAAACTACTGTTTTCTTATTGTGTGTCCTGCCATTCACATTCCCTTCAGTGTTATGTTTTGCATTTGCTGTTGTGATTGTGCATGTGGAGATGTAAGCGAGGGGAGAACACTCCATTCAATGACTTCATTTTCCATCGCCAACAAACTTCAATCTAGTCTGCATACACATTGCACTCTAAGGAATGTGACGCACTTTTGTCATCTAACAATTGCCACCATTTCCAAGCCCATAAAACTAACAAAAATTAGATTTGGAAAATTACAATGTTCCAGCAAATTGTATTTTGTTTTAGTTTCCCTGCATCTAGAGCAATCAAAAAAACTGAGTTATGTCTGTAACACAACGAATGAAATTCCTATGACCATGCTAATACTAATCTTACTGCAGAATTGTAATTAGCAATGATAGATACTAATGTTAATTCGAATAGTATATTATGTAACAGTCATACTATTAGTATCGCCGTCTAGTGTAATATCGTAGGAGAATAGTGTGACATCATAATGTTTGTACATAATTACGCGTTGGGCATATCTAGCTATTTTCATAGGGTTTGTTTTTCGATTTTCCGTAAATGTAGACGAGATGATCAGAGGAAATCAGACCGCATCACATCCAAATATGTATTATATGCTTATCTTGGATTAAATGTGCTGAGGAAAGCGGAATGTCGCATTCAGCTGTCACTCTTGTTTCATTTCCTCTGATCTGACAATGAACTATGAGTGGGTTCACTCCGTTTTAACATGCTGAACATAATATATAGACAAAGACATACACACATAGCAGTAGAACAGTAATATTGATAGAGTTTAGTCAAATAGTCTGAAAGGTTTACTCTGGATATGTGCATTAATGTATAGGATTTTATTGGATTGGTATATTTGTGTTCAGTGTTCTGTGCAGAGGAACGAAACAGTGTCAGATATTGACTTGTGTTGTCATCATATCAGTGTTGACTTTGACTTGGCATGGTTTGCTTATATTGTTAGCTTTGCTTTTCCTCCCGTTCCGACACTTGACTTGCAGGAAGACTTTTGTCATTGTCTTTGATTTTCTATTTGCCAAAGTCATTGTTCTTCCTCCTGGGGTACTAAATGCTTCTGTCTACAACACACACGACCCTCTATCACAAAGTAAACTAAATATGATCACAAATATGCTATTTCATCTGCTGGGGCAAGTAGACTGGAAAACATTCCAAGACTAAAGAATAAATACAAGTTCTGCTAAAATTAATTTCTGTTTTACATTCGTTGGAATTTCCTGAATCAATAATTCGTTATTGCGTTAGCAATTGAACCTTCGAATGCTTCTATTAATAGCACACTAACAGGAAAATTCGTGGAAAGCCCCGTGCGGAATTTATATTCATGCTGCATGATTCACATTTTTCAAAAAAAACATTTCATGTGTTTGTAGTGTACAAGAATCTATTCATCAATTTAAGTTTAGGGTACACAATAATAAATCTGTGTACATACGTGTGTAATACTTTGTATGTGCAATGTAAAAATTGTAAGTGAATAAATCAAGTCACGTCAAGCGATTGGAAGGCAAGGGGAAAAGTGACTGTGAAAAAGTCAGTTCATTTCATGTCCAAACTAATTTCCACAGAATTCTTATCTAATCTCTCTGATCAACACAAATGAAGTAAATTGACATTTTTTCAAGGACCCACTTAAGTCAACTTACAGTTTACAGTTACCACACAAGTTCATTTATTGTTTATGTTATATCAGTCTGGAGTCATATAAAAACAAGCAAACAAGGATAATAAGAACATTGGTGCACACACCCAATTTATCTAAAGATAAAATGTGCGACACGAACCCCGAAAAACTTATCTCATTTGACTTAATGCCGTTTATGTCCCCGATATAGGGACACTATGCATTTGATGATGTATATCAGTGTAGGCACATTGTGTTCGGACTTTTAATCAATTTTCTGCTAAATACATACATAATACTTGTCCTATATAAAGGACAATGTTGCTAGTACTGTTATCCATGACTTCCGAATAGTGTTCTGAAAAATATGGCGTGGGCATCTTATTCTATAACGATGTAGTATAAGTGATAGTAGATTTAAGAGTGTGCTAGTTTATATAGATATAGTTAATACGGAGTGACGATTGTGTGTGTATTTTGTGTGCAAACTAAGTGGCACAGAAAGTTTTTTATGTCGTGCATATGCAAAATGGAAGCAAAATCATTTTCCATGTGCCATTGTGTGGTGAAATAAGCGAAAAGGAAACATTCCATTAATTCTGAAGCAAAGTTGAATCGAAATAGTAGAAAAGCTGAGCTGCTGTGAGTTGGAGGGTAACTTATGTGAAGTGGTGTATGGAGTGGAAAACATTTTTAAGATTGCAGAAACCTGAGTGACGGGGAAAGAACTGAATTACTTATTGAGTCATTCTTTGCTAATGTATTTTACTTATATCTAATCTCAGATATGCATTAGCTCTGCTTTGGCACACTCCCTCTCCTTACCAAGAAAAACAAGTGAAAAGAGCGCAATAAGAAAAATACAATAGTCTCCTTCGAATCATTAGTCCTTTTCTGGAGACATAGATTTCAATGGAGTCACTACAGCCCTGACTGCGGAGTGGTATTTGCAATGTGCTACAGATGTACAGCGGTGGTAGGTGTGCAGTTGGGACGTTTTACGACGACATTGTTATACAGTTCCCATTTATTTTCTTTGCGAATAGATATAATATGTAAAAGCACTTTGTAAGTAAATAAATACGGCATAACGTGTTATATCGCTCGAAAATAGTTTACGGAGAAAGTAGTCTCGTCGGACTTATTTAGGCGACTAACCTATGGACGTAAGTAAACAGTCCTAGGAAAACTCCTCTTCTACGGAGTTACTTTAAACCGTTGAAAGTCTCTGGGAGAAAGCAAAGAAAGTAGGTTTAAATTTGCTAGAGCCAGTCAGCTCAGCTATATCTTTTACAGCTCTATGAACCAAGATGAAGAAAAGTACAACAATAACTCCAAGTACTCTCTTTCTTACTCAACACGAGCCACTGCTCTCTGACTAACTTAAATACTACAATATTCAGTTCCACAAGAAAGCTATCAACTTATTTCCGCTTCCTTCAGTTTAGCTTTGTTTTCTTTTCTAAGAAATACAATCATTTCACACACAACATAACCTACTTACATTGCGTATGTAGGATTTGCATTAGCTTACTCCTATCCCAACATTAGAAACAGGGCAGAGCCCACGGTAATGTAGTACACGGGCATTACATACCTTGCAATAACATTTATACTACTATTTCCTATGGATACATATTTCCAGATTACGTTGGCATAAATACCTTTGAGTAAGGCTAGGCTTAAAGACAATAGTACAGATATGATAGTGACAACTACCTATATCAGTTGTACAAGGCTCAACAATAATTGATAACACTTGCCTAATAGAGTTTAGGTAAATAAATTAATACGTTCAGTGGAAAAGGTTGAACAGAACTGAACATTGTACATCGAAGAAAGTTATTATGGAGTCTAACCGTAAAAAACTGTCATTTATTTACCTTGAACGCTTTCTAGCACCCCAAACTGACTGAACCAGTAATGAATACTGGATTAGATAGTATTGGCTATTGTCCATAAATTAGGTGATATTAGTCTTTATAATTGTAGTTCATAATCCAAATGGCTTTAGATGCAAGGTTTCTAACTACGATATCGGAATCGGAATATATTCTTCCTTCAGTGAATCGCAGGATTATTTTGTTGCTAACCTTAAAAGCGATTTCATTTAGCGAAAAATAATCACATGAGGATGACACTACAGACTACAGACTAGCTATATAATGCTATTTAGTGGGCCAAATTCGTATTTGTGCGCAGGCGCGGAAGTGTATAAATTTAGTTTAGAATATTTCAACCTCTCTCTAGCTCTAGTTATATTATTTGCAATGATAATTGTTTTGTAATAGATATATGAAACCCGTAAAAAATCGAATAAATATGGCCCTTCATATATTATTGATATCCTTATATGTAAAATCGTAAAGGATTTGTTTGAATGTATGAGAGTACGCAAGCGCGGAAGCTTAACATATTTCAACAGCCACAACTCGAATAGATAGATAAATAGATACACAGCCATTTGTCTATCACTTCATTGTACTTAGAGCAAATGACTAAACTTTGCTAAGGAATCAGAGTCAGGAAATAAAATTCAGAAACATTCTTTTGACACAATTAATGGGAAATACCAAAATCCTCAAAGAACTAATTCTTCTTTTTGTCTGATTCTCTGGTTTGCTAGCCTTCTACATTGGACATGAATAAACATGTTACTACTGCCTCCATTTGCAGCATGAGAAACAAGGCCAGCATAATATATACGGTATAATGTACAAACTAAATATCTTATGACAATGAATGACTTACAGTGCCTTGCTGAGGGGCAAAGTTGTTTTCAAATTTCTCCTTCTGATTTTACAGACAGAGAGGAAGAATTCATGGAAATGCAAAACACATCCTGGCAATATTATTAAAGCCTTACAATATTATTAAAGCCTTACAGTATAAGATGGATGATAAATTTTATTACTTTATAATAGGATTTAAAGGATAAGTAGAACAAAACTACTACCTTATTGCAAAATTCTCATCACGGGTCCTTTATATGAACTGTATTATGAATTTGGCGAAGATAAATAATTTAGGTAGTCTTTTTATTAGGTAAAGCATTTGAAGTTTGGGAAAGGAATTTTTGTAATATATGATCACGTTTACATTATTAAAGGTTTCATACATATAAAGTGATATACATGATATATTGGGCATTATGATTTAGGAAATGCATATCCCGGTAGGTAAACTACATGAAGGTAGGTAGGTGGAAGGGATGGATGTTTGGATGTGATGTAGCTGGTGCTTGGTTAATGTAGTTTATAGAAGGAGAGATATGATTACACAGGATCCGTAGTTACTTTAGTGAATGCAGAGTGATGAAGAATGCATAGAGTAGTCACTGGCTCTCAGTTTTATTTTGCCATTCAATTCCGGCTTGCGAATTTCATTCTGAGTGTAAAAGCAAAAGTAAATATAGCCTGGAGTTAAGATTTTCCCATGCTAAGCTAGACTAAGCCAAGCCAAGCCACACTCCGCCATTCTGTATGTAGTATCAGAAGAATGGCATGGCCGGAAAACCCCCATCCGCCGACTTTTGTTTATACTTTGCTTGAGTTACCCAACCAAGTCTTTATTCTTTCGCTATGTAGAAGCGCATTGCGAGACCAAGCAAAGTTAGTTCCTACAAATATACTTAAATGTAACATTGCAAGTTGATGTAATTTCATATATTTGCCTATAGCCGAGCAGATAGTGAAGGAGAAACACCATATCTTCAGTCTAGAGTGGATTTCACAATTTCCATGCCTTCCTTTCATAGCCAGGCCCTGCTCTACTCTGTACGTACGGTGAAAGTCAACTTTCTCTTTTGTAAGTGTATTAAGGAGAAAGTAGAATGCATATAAAACCTGGAGCAGAACTCACTCTGTCAGACTTTCTTCTATGTTCTACTTTCCTGCAGTTAGCTCTGCACTTCGGTGCACCATGCCTAATACGAAACACTATACTCACACTGCCGTGTATTTACATGTAACTTGAGCACTATCTCTGCCTCTACTTTACATTTTCAAGAGTTTCCCTAATATATGTATTATAATAAATTGTACTCTGCTCTGATACTACGCTCTCTTTATTATACAGGGACCCTGATACGTAATAAGTACTAGCTTTACGTTTACCTTCTTCTTGTTTGGTTTAGTTTTAGTCAACTCCTACGTGCACTTTGAGTCCCAGAGAAATACGAACAGACTCCATCATTTGCTACTCTAAACCTACTAGCAGACTAAAGTTCGTCAGACCAGAAACTACAGTTATCCTGTTACTAAGTAGTTTTGGATTTTATATTTAACTAGTTCTCCAATAAAGTATTTCTGCATATAGTACAACAGTCTACAATAACATCAAGTAAATGAAATGATATTCCATTACGAGTCTGTTGACAGAGTGAGCAGAAATACTGCATAAATTAACATCAACGTCTTCTTATAGAAGTCTGTCGTTACCTTTCCCTACTAATTTAATTTCAATTTAAGAGACTATTCAGGTATAAAATATTATTGTTATGATCTTAAGTGTAGGTTTCAATACAGGGTTGACTTCAAAACGTTAATTTTTAATTTTGCTGAACCAGGGCCCACTATCCAGGATTGTTTGACAAGATGTCTAAATAATGTAATTATTAAAGAGATGAATTGACTGATGAACTAGTAATTATGGCGTACTTAAATTACAATGAGTACCTAAAGAACTTATCGTAGATTAAATTATAAATGTCGTATCTTGCTATGTAGCAGATCATTTAAAACAATTACTGCTTACAAACAGGTATGCTTTCACATTATAGTTATTTAAATGAGTATAGTAACTTTTGAATGTATTTCGTACAACACGAAGTTGGTTGGGTATCTTGAGGGTTATAATAGAAGAGAGAAAGACGAAGGATTCTAATGAGTGCAAAGAGAAAGGAGAAAGCAATGAAAGGGAAAACTATTTTACAACTTACAACTCACAATTAGTCTTTCGTTTCCGAATACAATTTGCTCCACTTTTCCAGATTAGTCAACTTGAATGAAGTGGCATCGCTTGGGTTGAGTTACTTAATAGGTTTAGGCAGTTACTACATAAATGCTATAGTAAATCTATGTATCACTTCGTCTTACTATGCAGTACTATGTATTAATTTAGTTCGTCGGATCTCTTATCTGTCCTTCATTTTATTTTAGATGGCTCAGACTTGCTAAGTTTATGCATAGTTCCTATATAGTCTGATAGATAAGATATTTATGTAAAGACTCGTTTATAATCTACTCACTGGCTATGCTCACTCACCCTCTAGAGCCATAGAACTACTAATGAATTGTGTGTAACTGTATTATTTGCATACTATAGGCGATATACTACTTATAAGATGGTTCCTATGTACTTTTAATTTAATATTATTAAGGGATATGTAAGGCAAGTAGATAGGTACTAATACATAAGGTAGTAGTAAAGTGGGTTTAATATTATTATGCACCCGAAGTGAATACTACTACTAGATAGTGGTACAATGAACATGTATCTTGGTAGTGGCACTACTGTATTCTTCGATAAGAGTGAAAGTAAACGAGAGAGAGTTTTGTTAGCTCTTCTTTGCACTTTACTTTTCTTCAGATGAGCTTTGTATGTGTATAGCAGCTATAAGGATAGATATACTTAGTAGAGCAGAGAGTATAAGTCCAAGCCAGACCACACAGGAGCAATATAAAGTAATTCTTTATTTTGCCTGGCCTGACTACAGAAAAGAAAAGAAAATTCGGAGGATCTCTCGGGTTATTTAAAGAATATACTATCCAAGTCGGAGTGAAAGGAGGAAATTTAACAATAGGTACAGATAGTAGAACAAGACTGCAGAACAGACTAAAACTAAAGAAAACGAAGAAGAGGTACTTAAGTGTAGGTTTTTTCCCTCAGCTATATTTTACTACTTTATCTGTATTTCAGTCTTCTTCTTCTTGGTCTACATCTGCTATGATCTTCCTTTTGTCTAGAATTCCATCTATAAGTACATCGTATGCATAAGTATTTTTCTTGCATTATATTATGAACACTCTTGTTTCCCTATATAGTCCATTAGTCTTTGTAGGTAATTAGTGCCGAGGATTTTGTCGCTGATAAAGAATCTTGTTCTGCATGTGCCATATCTCTAGCCAGTCGAGGCAGACTTGGGAGTGTTATGCAATATACGTATGTATATGCACATACTTCCACTCGCCCCCATTTCCCATTCTGTCGACGAATAGAAAGGAAAGTAAGCCAAGCCAGACGAGACATCGTCCTAACACAACTCAACCAAACCAAACGAGACAAGACCACACCACAACATCATAGAAAGCTTTTTTCCGACTAATTGCCACTGTTGGACTAATTGTCCGTTTTAATTGTGAACAATAGTCCCGGGATGTGATGTGAGAGAGAGCATGGCGATGCAGCAGTGCGATGGCTGGCGATGGGATAGCTAAGCTACCCAGTTTGTGTTTCGTTTCTTTCCTGTGACATGACTTACTTACTTACTTACTTAGTTTCCTGGAGTGAAGAACAGTTTCGCTAAATTAGCAGCAGAATTGCCTAATGTACTGCTCTTGCTCTGCTCCACTTCAGTTTCTCTCACTCACTACCAGTGACTACTACCACGCTTGTATTAACTAGCTCAGCTTAAAGAAATGCACTGAATACCACTCACTACTTCTCTGACTTACTTGATTTACTTCTTTCTCTCCTATGCACACTACCTACCACCACTGCCTACATATAGCGCTTAAATACTCCTTAACTTTCCTTCTATTTAGTTTTGTTTTCCCGAAAGTAATTCATGGGGGCTGTCAGAGTTCAAGTCAAACTAACGAATACCTTATATTATACAACACTTTTCTACAACTACATTAATGTCTGCACATCTATCCAATGTGTACCACTTTTTTCAAACATGTATTTCCGTATTCCATTTCCTAACTCCCTGCCGTAAATCTCCCCATCAGGACCAAACCCCGTTTTCGTAAAACAAATTCCTCAAAAAACTATTTCAAGCTACTAATTATTAAGATAACTCCTCAACGAATAACATTAAAATGTTTAAATGCTTAAAAGAAATTCCAAAAATGTGGGTGTTCACGACACACCATCAGATATTATACCCGCATGCTTCAGATGACGTTATATCCCATTTAGTCCCATCAACTCAGAATTTTAAGATTTTTTTTCGCAGTTCGGTGATTTCAAAAATCGAATGTTTTTTTAATTGTCATTGTCACTGACGTATTTAGATGTAAAGGTCTTTCCAAGATTTCAGGTTGATAAGGATAGATATCAATCGTGACCCAAAATTCTATAATTTCTCAGCGCTTGTTGTTAAGTAGAATTCGAGATGTGAGTTCTCAGGTTTTGAAAGGAGGTCTGTTATTCAATAAAAGACATGATAAGTATAGAGAAGTACAGGCAATACAAGTGCAGACCTTGATCTTAGTAGTTAAATACAATTTTACATTGAACAGTGGATATAAATGGGTGAAAGCAGAGAAACGTGTTTCCGTCAGTTGACAGCAGAATTGGTATGCTGACATATAAGAGTGGAATAATTTATTCTCAGGGAAAGACATTCACCTGATTGTGAGCTTGTCTGATTGTTGAATTGGTTCTTGGGATTTCCTCCGTGTTACATTCCAAGAACTGTTTGAAAGTGCAGGAAGAATACGAAAAGTTTTAACAGGGAAAGAAAGCGATTGGTGCACTCTGGAGGTTTATCCCATCCTCCTACGCAAAATCCATAGGTTTTTACTTTCCTTGGGCTAATTCCGTGAATATTCCTATAGGCATGCAGTGGGCATTTGGCTAATAATAAAGAGTAAATTGGGTGTACTGACTATGAATTTCAAGATAGTGTAAGTAAGAGTCAGACATTTAGACTGGGACGCTCATGTCCCATGTTTAAAAGATTTCCGGAGTGGAATGCAGTCTAAAGGTTAACTTGACTTGAATCCAGCGAGGTTGTTTAAAAATGTAGGTAAATTGACTGAGCTAGTGTTTTTGATGCAATGAACACTCATTATTCTGTCTGGTGTTGATCGCAATAAATATATTATTCGACGGAGAAAAAGTCAGTGTAGGACGAGAAGCTTTTAACTATTTAGTGTTACTGAACATTTCATCTGTTTCATAGCAGGCAGACACAGATAGTAACTATCGCGAGTGACATAACCCTTAAAGATAATGTAAACTCTGGATGTTTTTCCAATTCAATGTACGTATTTCCAAGTGATCTTTTCTGACCTTATGTCAGCCAACAGCGGTTTATGTATCAAAAAGAAAATTCAATCCGTGAGCTCTAAAATAAAAGGTGTATTGCCCTTGCCTGGCTGATCCGAGCCACTCGCTCGTCGAAATATTGGCTGAAGCCATAAACAGAAAATAATATTCTAAGAGATAACACAAACAGTTAGACGATTCTTTTATTTGTTCTTTCATGGAGCGGGGAGAGGTGGAGAGGGAGGACAAGGAAGATCTAACCAAGAGAGCTGATCTGATCTGATGTGATCAGATGAGATCACAGATCAGTAGTCGTCGTGCCGTACTAAAAATACAAGTAGCTTAGACTAGGAATCTCCTGCATTGTACTTACGACTGTGTATTCCTGTTTTACTTCTGATATATATAAACACACGTATAATAATATTATGGAGCAGGAGAAGCAGTAGGGGAACGAGACATATTGAGTGGCATTACTGTACAGTAGCGTATTTGTAGTCGTCGTTTCCTCTCGGCTGAATTATAGTCGGATTGGGCGTTGGATGTGGTGTGCTTATAAAAAATTCTTACTGGTTTCAACTGAACTGAAGTGAACTGATGTTATGTAATGTGAGGGAACTGGGCAGCTCGAAAGCAACCAACCAGCCTTTACTAGTCAAGTGAGTCAAGTCTGTGGAAGATAACATAACGTAACTTTGGGTTTGGGAGCTAGTAAGTGGTGTAGGATCTTATAAGGAAGGAGGTAGATAAATGTACGGATGCTCTACGGTAATGTTCTCTTCAGTTCAAGGATCAATACTGATGACTCTCAGAGTGAGTGCGAGAATCGAGAAAATCGTGAGAGAAAAGAAAATGGATACAATCGTTGCTCGTTTGATAAAATGAAGTGATGGGATGGGACGGGGACGTCTCTCGCTCTGTCTTCCTTCTTCACCCTCCACACAACTTACCCTTCATTTCTCTCACCTAAAAATTATATTACACCAATACCATAAATATGTACATTCAGATTCACCATTCAATACCTATACAAACATAAACTCAATCCTATGCAAGAATTCACAACAAACCTCAAATGAATTACCATGTCATTTCACCTTTTCTACTGTGTTGTGTCGTTGGTGATGTTGATGATGTTCTCAAAAGCATCAGTGATTAATGGAAATGATATTTTTACTTCATGTGTGGGTTGAGGCAATAAGTAGAATCTATTTAAGGATGGATGTATTGTTTTTTGACATTAAGTACCATACAATCAAGTACCATCATTTTTGTTAGTGATTTTGTACTCCACCCTACAGATAAAATTTGTTGTCAGCTGGAATGAAGATTATATTTAGATGGGTGCAATGAATTTGTAGTCAATGGAAAAAGGAATGCGTGAAATTGACTAGGACAACATTATACCTACTTATACACACACAGAAATACACAAAAATATTAAGATTGAGTATATTGCGTAGATATACATACACGGGTAGTAAGGGATGGAAGTATATAAGTTGAAAGAGAAATGGTTTCTTTAAAAGCATAAATGATAAAAGATGTTTCACATGTTTTGTTTATTCCCTCAGGATGCTGTGAGTCGAACCAAGATGACTTGACTTCAGTCTACGGAAGTTTAGTTGCTGGAAACGGAGGCGGTGGAAATGGGGATGACTGGGGTAACGGTGGCGTCCCGTCAGATGCAGAGTACATCACGGCCATCATCGGCGATTCGATTGTCTTCAACTGTCATGTTGAGTTCCCTGACACTTATCCCGTTCCCTATATTGTCCAGTGGGATAAAAAGGTACGTTTCCTCACTTTGCATTCATACTGTCTGCTCCGAGCATCTTTTTGACATTATAGATATACTTGATAAGTTGTATCTGCATTACTCACGATCCGGGATATCAGGCAGGCGTCTGAGAGATAGGGAAGTGATAGGGAATTTACATGCATACGTTAACTTAAGTGTATCTGCAGGATAGAAAGCATCTCTTTGATTTTGTTGATAGGATGCGACAAGTCACGTCACTCAACTCAACTACAGTGTTTCTGAGAGATAGTATCTGTGTCTGTGCAACTGCACTTTAAGTGTGTACAAGATACAAGTCAGTGTGTCGCTTCAATTCAGAATATAAATAAATAGAAATATCTGTTCCGTAGGATTGTCATGCCACGTCGTGTTGAATTACGTTATTTTAGTTTGCATCTGGTACTGTAAGTATGTGCCTACCATTGCAGATACTGCTCTCAGTAGACAGTGTGAAAATTAAGTTATGGTTTCTATTGGAGAAAGCGGCGAGGACGTATATAGTGCCTACTTAAGTATATTAGAGGAGAAAGTAGAAAAATATGTAGCGCAGATATGTAAAGAGGGATGGCAGGCAGGATCGGTCGTACATTTTCAGATTATGTATTCTCTTTCTCCTCACTTGACTTTATGTTCTTTTCTTGGCTTCGGGTTTTCTTATCGACAGCTTTCCCAGGACTTGAGCTTCGGCAATATTCTCCATTCCCAAACTTTACTCGGCCTTTTTTGCAATAAAATTGGGAAACGAAGCCAAAAAGAAGACGGCACGGTAAACGGGACACATGACATTATCATCCTTTCCATATTTTCTATCAAAAGCGACGGTTTTTAAATGTTGAACGAGACAAATTGCTCCGTCTTTTGTAGAAAAGAAATGATGACTAAATTCACTTGTTAAACCCCCTTTCACTGCTCCTAGCCTAATCCCCTCTAACTGTGAATATTTCGGATTTTCAGGGATTCGGAGACATAAATAAAACAAATACGCAATATTATGTTATGGCAGAAAAGGCAAAAAATTGGGGCTTAGCTGGGTGTTACACAATAGTGTTGTTCCTAATGGTCTACCCTTCCTCCACTCCCATCGGCTTGATATCTGCCCACCTTCCCCAATTGAAATACGCTACGTGTCTTTCCGTCCTGTGTGTAGCTATTCAGATAATGTCGTCAAGCATTGTTGGGGAAGAATGGAACTGTTCATCGTGTGCTCTACTTGCATCCCACTCTGCCTCTCCTGCTTGGTTCATCTGTACTTAAATTCAAGTCAGTCAACTTCAGATGCAGACTTTAATGCATAAACCATCTAGCTTTGCTTATTTATTGCCGATACATGAAAAACATAAGCATATCTGTACAGAGCAGAGGTAACGGGCCCAAAATCCCTCCCTGAGGTACTTTATATCATCAAACACGCGGGGATTTACGAGAAGACGTAGGCACTTTTACGGGAGTTTCTTCAACGACTTGTAGTTACGAACAAGAAACACAGACTGCTGGAACTGAAAATATTAAAATGTTGCTGAATATCTACAAAGCTTCAATGTCATAACGTTCTAGCAAAGACTACTTCCCTATATCTCCATGTATTTCTCGATAACATTACATAATGTGTCTTCATGTAATCCAATACTATGGCAAAATCCGAGGAAACTGAGTATTAGAGAAAGTAGAATTTAAAGATACTTTGCATATGCAAGTTTCTTTCCGTGTGTAGGTACCTACATTAGATAGATTCATTTAATATTCACCAACTATCATAAAGTTTTTTAAATGGCCAATATAACGTCTGTGTTTCCGTGCGATGTTCATGAAGTAAATACTGTCTAGTGTAAGTGCATATGATGTATCTCACATTTTTATGCATTTTGTCCTAAATCTAAATAAAAGGTAGTGCATACATGTGCACAGTTCGTAAATACTAAGAGATTTGATAGGTAACGTAACCTATCTGTCGCCAGAAACCGCTAGTTGAGACATTCCAGTGCTGAAGTGAAGCATTATTTTCCCATCACATCGCATCTTATCCTATCACATCATATCTAAAGTAAAATAAAAATTCTTCCTCTCCTGCAAACATTTCTATTACTTTATTTTACTTTTCTTTTACTACCATTTTTTGCTTTGCTTATGTATGTTGTCTAGCACCCGATATTCGGATGTCTGTAGCAGAAAACAGAGATAGGATCGGAGAGACTGTAAATACCATAAAATGTCTTATTCCCCTCCTCAGTCTCAAGATTTTTTCTTAAAACGCAATATGAAGGAAGGATTTTGAAAATTATTGTTGACTGTAAGCGAAGGAGGTTGGAGAGAGATATGAGTAGGTCACCCTTTCAACTCTGCAAAATATATACTGGAGGCAATGCACTAGGTAGGCATTCAGTAAGGTATCTTATGGACTGGGTTTAGTTTGTGGTGAGTCTCTCCTATTCAGCTCATTTCAGTGCGTTCGTTTGGTATTGTAATATTGAAGGGAAGCCGACGGGGCCGAAAATAGATATTTTATGAGTTGCTAGACGCTCTCGTTGCTAACAATGAAGATTTATTTACATTCGGCCCGTAAATCAGCCGATGGCCAAGACCAGAAGCAAGCCTTAGCATACTTTCTCTATAACTTAGAGTATACAGCCAAGAAAGGAGTCCAAGTCAAAAGCAAGTCAAGCCAAGGCACAACAGAGCCTCCATAGAGAATTCTCAGAAATACTGAGGATCCTCCTATACATCGCAATACAGACTAGTCTTCCTGCACTCTGTACATTGGAGGCAATAGCTCAATTCAGAGTTACGTTACGCTACGTAACTATCTAGGTGTGTATGTATAGTAGCACAGGGAGATAGATGTGCATAGTTCACTTACCTAGCCCAAGTCTACAACGAATTACTTGCTTTGCACTGACTATGGCTTCCTTTTCTTGAATATTCCTCTATAGGCTTCCTATAGACACCTAATATCATCGGATATTAAACTAGGAGTACTATGTCTTCCCCCGTGTATGTTTAAGATATTAAACTGCACACGGGTGATGTGGAACTATGTATCTGAGAATGTTTTCAAAATTTAATTTCAGAGAGGTTGAAAATCCTAGTGAGTCTATATAATGCATATAAGTAGTGCCAATACTGAAATACTAGTACACAATACAAGTGCACAGCAGAGAAGAGCTAAGAAACCTTCCTACACACTTCCCCCTGTCATACCCCCGTACTGATAAGGTAGAAACGACTCTCCGCGTGTGTAGACATGTGTTTCATTCGGATATACTTGCTTCCCCGTACACTGCACAATAGAAAGAGAATGATCTGGTTTTCCGGTTTTTACATGCATGTGTTAGGGTCGCTAGCGACGAAAAGTTCTTGGTGAATAGAATCCCATAGTATTGTAATCACAATGTCTAAATACACAAAACCCTGCTTAGCCAAATCAAACGGTGAAGCGATACATCTGCCTCCCCTATCTTACCAGATGAAATATCTCAAGAAAAGCAATGAAATTCTCCGTACACGGTGGAATTGAGCTTGAAATATTATTACCAATATCGATCCATTGTTATGTAGTCCAGAAACTTTTCTAAAATATATTACCTTTCCATACTACTCAAACCTGGTCTCAACTTCTGGATATTTTTCATATTCAGAGCATACAATGCAGTAATACCAAGTAAACTAGGTAAGTAAAAGGTACCTCTATGCAAAAGCAAATCTCCATTTTTTTGCTAAACAACTATTTGGAAAGTAAAACACATTTAAATAAGATTATTATACCAAATGAAATTACGTTCACGATAACAAGGATTTTCTTGTGTCTAATTATAAGTATTTTACGATAAAAGTAGGAAATATTTAGTACCTATGTAGGTATGTTTGTGTTGTATGGGAATCTTAGGGTTTTCATCCAAAAAGCTTATTTTAGAGTGAGATGAGTATGTTTTAGTATGCAAATGCAGTGACTGTAGATAGATACATAATTCATTGGAGTAAGTAGAATTTAAAGGGAATGGGAGTTTTTTCGATTGAATTTTTGAATTCTTATTCCATCTAAGAAGGTATTCGTCGACATGACTTTTGATGTGTAATTCCCATATGGTTATTCACTTTCTCCAGTTGGACTGTGAACACACAGCTTTTGGCTTACGGCGTCTTTACTTTATTTTACTTTTTGTTGGTGAGTGATGGGAAGTTGAGCTGGAGCTACATATATCGGGAAGTAGTGCAGTGCGGGTCCTTCTGTGGGTTGAAGGAATAGGAAATACTGACGATCAGGCGGATGCCAATGGGATGGGAAAATTCCTAGATTCCTAGTAAAAGGAAGCAGGGAAAGGAAAGTAAGACTAACTTTGTATGCATATGGCATAGACACGATGTTGATGTTATGTTAGTATTAGTGAGCTTGGCTTCGTTTGCTTTCCTTTGGTTTACTTGCCTCTGGTATCTATATTAGCGCACACATTGTAGTTGTATATGAAACTTGTACATGAAACGTGTGCCTACACATATTGATAGAGTGCGCACTATAGCAGACATACAGATAGTAATAAATGGACTTTTCTCTGTTGTACAACGCTGTAGAGATAGGAATGAGACTGTAAAAAGTATATGGAACGGAAGAGATCGAATGCTAAGGCTACGTGTGTGTAGAGTGAATGAAGATAGAATAACATTGTACAGCAACATCACACAACATAAGAAAACCAAAAACCCCTGCCGATTTGATAGCATTTAATAAGATTGCATTGGAAGTGATGGGATTTAGAACAGAAATGAATATATAGAAGGCGCGGGTAAGAATATATTTATTTCGGAGGTGCATAGCAGTGTTTAAATATGCATGGGGAGTATTACATGCGTGCATGACAAGATAAAGTTGCTTATTATATTTTCTGAATGCACAGCGAACCATGTGGTGGTAAATAGTAGTAGTGGTGTGCGAAAATACTCAGTCAAATCAAGTCAGACCATCCTATCGTATTACATTACTACGTATTTCCTTTCCAACACACAGTGTGAAATTGCCAAGATTTATTTGTATCTTTCTGTAAGTGAATGAGAACTTTGGGCAGATGGAAAATAGAATAAATCTGGGAAACAGGACAGACAAAGACATAGGTGACAGATAACTACCTAAATAAGCCTGTCTTAACTATAACATAGAAATCTCTATAAACTACGCAACACTTTTACTATGTACTAGACAATTGTACTACTTTTAGACAATTGTCATGTCCAAAATAACCTTTCAAGTAGTCAAAATAGGTAATTGGAAGAATATACTGACTACTGTAGTACTCAACTGAATCTGCGTAGTAAATGTTGCACTAATACATGGAAGCAAACCACAATGTGACAAACCACTACATACTAGGTTAACATAACAGACCTAGCACAACTTAAAATGACAATGCCCTAGTTTGGTTCACTAACAAGGTAATGCGCCAGCAGAAAGATCACATTACTCTTGGAGATTGTATATGGACTTGCACATACAATACATCATGTATGCTTAATAATGATAAGAAAAATACATTTTGTTATCCCGTTCTATAGAGCAAAGTGTACAGTATGCCTCTATGTGGTGTGCCATTTTTAATAGAATAGCATTACTGGACTGGAATGCAATATAGAGTAGGGATGAGATTGCAAGAGAGATCTGATCTCAAGTGGAATAAAATGAAGTTTGTGAATATGGGGTTTGTAATGGTCGTAGGTAGAGTCAACCAAGTCGGTGCAGTGGGCAGAATAAGGCAGAGCAGTCATCTGAATCTGCATTTATGGCCTGTACTCTATTCGTTGTTTGGTGTCTTTATTCTATTGTATTCAGATTTATTTTATTCATGCTCTCTATCGTATTTGTATGTTATGTCATATCATTATGTCTTATTGCACCTAGGCTTAACATTACCGCATACATTGGTGTTGTACATGCAGGGAATAGTTACGTTTACAAACTTGTGCATTATTTTCCACATGTATTATTATATATGCGATAGTACAATGGCTAGACTGGAATAAAGTGACATCAGACTAAGTCAACTTTTGAAGTCATTGCAAAGAGAGCCGTCTAAAGTAAAAAGTATTGTGTCTGTGGAGAGAGACAAAACATAAAAGAGAGCAACTTATCGTCGTATATGTACAGAAGTAGAAATGTATAAAATAAATAGGGATAATATGATGTGGGAGAGGCAGTGTAGATAGGTAATGTAAGGTAAGCTAAGCTCCTTGAGGTAATGTGACGGAGAGTTTTGCTTGGCTTTGCTTCACTTCCTTCACTCGGGTTACGTTAGTTTGGTTTGGTGAGCCACTCAATATTTATTGCCAATGACATGGCACACAAGAAATTCTCTCGTTCCTCTCCTTTCATCTTTTCAATTCACCAGATAACTTTTTCCTTATATTTTCGCCTTGACTTTCTTGATCTGCAGGTTATCATTTATGTTTTCTGCTTTCTCTACTTTACTTTGTATTCTCATTCTCTCTAGTGCTTTACTTCTCTTGCATATGTATCTACAGTCCAGAGCCGACTGCAATGAGACCAGATACTTTCTTAGCCACTTTATTTGTTCATCTTCAGTTGTCTGTCCACATTTTTATATATTGACTTTCTCTTCATATTTATCTGTTCTATGTCTATAAATCCATAACGTGCGATTTTATATAACGCTACAAAATGTACTGATGGTATTGTTATAATGTTATCTCACCGAAAATATCCCATAATATTTTTTGGCTTTTTATAATGGAAACTTTTTTTCTCCTTTCTTATCATTTCTTATAGCCAAACTTTCCCTGACCTTTCACCGACACTTTCGCCAGAATTTTAATCGCAGCAAATTTTACTATATGCTTGATTATGCTTCTGCAATGGTATTTTACCCTCCTAAAAGTACAATTGTAGAACTGTAGCCAAAGATGTGTAATTGAAGCCTTGAATGATTTATTGGCCATTGATTAACCATTGTTTCTACAGATATGTGTAATTATAAATAATTTACACTTTGGTGCTCTATTTTGGAGAAAGGATGAGCATTATGCAGATCACAATGCAACACTAAGAACTTATTGTTATTTAAAGACTTGTACTGCTAGTCCTATTTTGTTTCGACGGAGAGTTGGGTGAGAAAGAGCTTTAGAGAATTGTAGGTAGCAGAGAGAATAGAAGTAGAGAACAATACAAGTACGTAGCACATTGTGCTGAAACAAAAGTTGAAGTAGAAAATGGAGAAAGAAATGTAAGTGGAAAGGTACATAATAAACCCTTCGCCGAGTATTTCTAAGAGACTCGCCTTGAACTGAATTGATGCATCGTATCGCATCAAATGAGACCTGATATACGTAGGTACTTGCAAGCTACACTTTATATCTAGCCTATAGCTCTGTTTGATCTATAACCACAGCATATATGCGTTCTTTTGTTCCAACAAAATATCTGTACACGGGTAGAGAAAACGGTTTTGAACTTGAGTTTTTGTTTTGTTTACTTCATTGAAGCTGTACAGTGCGTTGACACCCTACTACTTCCCAAACACACCATTACAGTGATAGGCAATACTATCCTCTCACAACTACCAAGAATACTTTTCCATACTGTATTACAGGACTTTTTATGTTGGATTTCTAGACTGGTGTTCTTGTCATTGCATGGCATGGTCAAAGAACAAAAGCAAAAATGTAAAAGAATTTTGTTCATGACACGATATACTACAGAGGAGTATTCACGGATATCCCAGTGCGATAATATTGGGACTCCAATATTATCTTTTTTTCTTTTCTCCTGTCTCCATCTTTTTTGTTCCCCTACACTACTAAAAAGATATCATATCCATGTGTCGATGAATCCTATAAAAATAGTATTTTGCACAGGACTATTTGCAAAGTGTAAGATTGTTTATTCATTAGAAATACAAGATATGTTACAGAGTTAGATGTTTTGAAATACTAAATTAAAGGTACAGAGTACAGATTAAAGACTTCAAAAATAGTATACATTTGTCTAAGATTATTCAATAGCTAAAGCAATAAGTAACTTTTTAGATGCAGTAGCTTGAATTGACTTGGCTGGGAGAATTTGGAAGAATGAAAGTGTGGAAAGAACAAATGTTCGAGTTTATCAAAGAGGATGTGAGACGAAAAGGAATGGTTGTATTTATAAGATAATCAGTGCAAGTTGTTTCGTTTTGTTCTTGTCTGTCATGATGTCATTCTTAATTCAGCGTGCAGTATACTATGTGTGCGAGTACATAAGTTTCATATGTACAAGCAGCACTATACCCTAATTGTAGCAGATAGCAGAGGACAAAATGAAGTTGATTGAGTTGAGTGACTGGGACCGGGATTCAATACATCTTAATGTATACGTGCTATACCCAGATAAACGGAGATATTGATTCTCCAAAGTTGTATTGGTTTTTATTTATGTTATGATAGTCTCTTCTTGCCTGTATACAAAATACAAGTTGTTAGTGAGGAAAGAAATAGATGGTCGAGATATACATTATGTGATTGCTTCATTTCCGTATATTTCGAGGAAGGAGTGTGGAGACGAGAGAAATGACAAGGGAGGATGACTGGAATCTATCATCAGACAAACTCAACTTCAGTTCAGCTCAGTTAACTTAAGTGAGCGAGTGGGCAGGGAGGAGGGAAAGCGAGACAAAGCAATTCAACGCAATCGGATACATTCATTGTTAGACAGATAGAGATGACATAAATAATGGGGAAAGGATAACAATATTATCGTCCCCAAACGTTACCTCCCCCACATATACACAAACAATCTTGGCTATACTAAAATATTCATTCTAACTCCTATTTGGAGACAATCAGTATAAATTAGTTACTCATTAAGCGATGGCAATTTAATAGTCTTTCAATGTGGAAATGGCTAGTGACAAATGTTAAGATGCGTCACGTACAGCTTATCTTGTCATTTCAATAATAATCATTTTATGGTCACATTTTTTGTTTTGACTCAACAAGATGCTCAGAGTGGAAGAGAGTTCAAAAATAATTTAGGAGTGATGCAGTTTGTATTGAGAGTTTAGATGAAATAAATAATTCATATCACATCTTTAGGCACTATGATAAATATTGGAGTACCTATAGTGCATATGCGTTTCTTTTATGGTTGTGCTTTGTGTTATGTGTATTTGTAAGGGCGGAAGTGGATTGTGTGTGCAGTAGAGCAATGCTGATTGCTAGTAATACTTGGTGGTGAAATGGGAGAAATTTGGAAACGTCCTCATAGACGAAATTGTCTTTCATTTGAAAAAGCGGTAACGAGAAAAAAGAGGGAAAAGATTTGGTCGGGAGAGGAAAACATTTATGATTTTATTTTTTCCTTGGCTTATACGCTGATAATAGGCAGGGAAGTGGATATACCTCGTTGATATGTGTGTCTGTAGTGGATATGGTTTCTATTCTTTCACTTTCTTTTCACTTGATTCGACTGGTAATCTGCCACGGTATCCTACTTGGTATTTGCTTGGGAGTAAATAGTAAGTCTATGTATTGTCAAAGCCGAGGTCTATAATATTTGATCAATATAGGAGCTTAGTTAGTGCTTTATATTCCCTGGGTTTTGTGTATGTCTGTCTCTCCGGGCTATATAGATGCGTTCGCTGACTTTTCTGTGGAGACGAATCGATCATATTATTACATAAAATCGCATGGCAAGGCAAAGCGAAGCATCTGATTCAGGCTTCGGCATTTTTTTAGTTGAATTGATTTCACTTGGCTGAGCTGAGAGCTTGGCGAGGCTTGATTTTGATTTTCTTGTTGTTGGAATGAATCGACTTTTCAATTCTCTGAGATGAAGAGAACCGAATCTAGGGTTTACTATTGTCCCGATGGAAATTTTCCAAAATTTTTCTTCGTACCCGCCTTATTTTCAGATTAAAGTGGATTGAAAGCCTTAGTCCCATTGAAAAATAGCAACATAGTGTCTGTATAAATTTCGTCGTTGCAACAGAGGAATGTGTATAGAAAGCGTTTCAATGTATGCAATCCAGGCCAGGACCAGGTTGTTGGCCAAAGTTAAGAATAAACTACATAATGTGAACTTTTGTTTCTACGTCAAATGACAACCCTTGTTGAGTTTTCTATAATTTCATTGGAGTGCACAATTTTCTTCGGAAAACTTCAATGTGAATGACTCGTCCCTGCAGAAAATGAAATAAAAGCTGCAAGCTAAAAAGTTGAAGAATTTCTTTTTGGTTTCTGTCTTCCATACTGCGTTATCGTTTGAGCTGTGTCTTATTTTTGTGTGATGGGAACTTCAGAATCCTGCAGAAGGTTCATCCAGAAAAATGTTTGATATTTAGCTATAGGAATCCACCACGTACATTCACAGTCACTTATGTCTTCCGTAGCAGTAATCGTTGGTTATTATTAGATATTTTTGATAGTGGTGTACGTATGTAGCTACCTAAGTAGAAAAGTAAGCATGGAATACATATATTATTGCAAATGTGATGTACGGACATAGACAAAGGGAATTTATGTGCATCGGACTCAGCAGTGTAGCACAATGTAATAGGTACGTAGAATCGTCGATAATAAACAACGTGACTGTTCCAACATTAAGTTCAGTTGCCTTCTTGCTTCCCTTAGGTCACTCACTACTACAGAAAATTGCCCTAGACTATAATAGCATTTTTACTTATTCTTACTACATTCTACATGTGAGTCTTGGGAAAGCTATATGTTCTCTATTGGCACATGCAACCGTTGCTTTCCATTAGCAATCGCGCAAGTTTTCTATATCTCCTATCAGTGCATTATGCTCGTAGCAAACGAGTTCTTCTGTCTGACGAGAATGGAAGCAGACAGGAATATTGGCCATATTGGAACGACATGCCTATCCAAAACACTAGCTCTACAATACCGTTCATTTTATCTCGAGAAGAATGTGTTTTCGGTGAAAGTCAAAGTAAAAGTCGGCGCTCAAGTGAAAGTAAAGAAAATCGTGGAAAAACTTCAGCTCGCTCGATTCCACGCTCAGACCTTCCCTTTATAACTGTCAATACAGATGTACAATCAATGTAGAACTTCATAGCTCTCGGTAACTTCTTATACATTTGACAAGACACAAAAGTAAATAGGTACTGAGCAGAAATCAACTGTTTCTACCAAAACAAACTAAATATCCAATCCATATCAACCCCTCTCTACTGTTTTTTCAATCAAATCCAATAAAAGCTTAGTCTCACGTTTTTCAAATCCAACATTTGCAGAGAATTTCTCTACTGCTACTACTTTGTATCCAGCAATGTTACACTTAAACAGCTCAAATTGGCAACCTGAAGAAAACCCTATCAACTTTCTTAAAGTTTTTATCCAAATACTCAAGAAAATTCCATTGTGCTCAATCCACAGAAATTACTTTTTAATTCATATTTTCAAGCTTGGATTTTAAAATCTGGTAGAAATTGTGGAACATTCAGGTGATGATCAGCAGGAACAGTTTGAAAAGGATTTTCAACGGTTATCTTACTTAATGTCGTTTTTAGTACTCACTGTCGGTTATCTGTTAAAATATAAGTCATGTAATAGTGATTTGCATTTGACAAAAAATACGTACAAGTTATTGATTATGTAGGTATCGCTATAAAAGAATATTTAAAGAAGAAAGAGCTTTCCCTTCGAATTAGTAATCTCTCACTGCCAATTTATCCTTTGTTTACCCTTTCGCTTACATATAGCTAGTCATCATTCGCTAAGGAAAGTACTTATCGGTTGATTTGTGTTGGTACACGTATGTTGTGTTAAGATGCGCAAGGCCTATAGCGTGGTTAGTAGCAACTACTAAATACACACGTAAGTACTAAGTACGATACAATAAAAAGAGAAAGCAAGGTGTTACTCTGAGCTTATTGTTAGCTCAGTTATATGGACTGATTGTAGTTATAAACTCAAGTTGGCTGTGAGTATAGTAAAGTACTTGTGTAAATTTACCACCAGCGTATAGAGATAAGCGCGGCACATGATTACAACATTAAATGTGGTATTACGTCCTCACTCTTGCTTTGTCAAGCTTAGCAGAGTCAGACATTGGCATATTCCTACGTAGCAGTTGGCATTTCTATCTTCTTAACTACGCTACTTTGGGATGTAGAGATCCAATGCTGTGCTTAAGAATTCCACAGCAGTAGTCGCAGTTGGCATTAGATTACTTCGGGAGAATGTAAATAAGTACACATGTGAATTTCAATGTGTCATAGACGCATTAACGTGTGTCCTACATAAAACCGGCAGATTTTCCTGTTCTGTGCTTATTAAAAGAAACCAGGATAATGTGTGATGTTAGCAAGCATTTGGGTGCATGCAGTTTGAAAATAAACGATAAAAATAGACACAATCCTTTGGTTAGGCTAAGATCTCCAGGTAGGCTATGCAGTAGTTAGAAATTCGTAATAAAGAAGGACAAGATTTTTTATGGGTTGACGGAAACGTGAATTTGGGAGCAACGGAAAAGGTTTAATGTGGTGAGGAATGTGGCGCATAGATCAGAGAAGCCTAAGGAAGGAATTGTAATATATATTATCAAGATATAACAAAATATAAGTTAAGTTCCGTATGTATTGTGCGTACGTTTGGATCTGTATCTGTATTCAAGATGGGATTACTTTCAATCTATGAAATGAAAAGCTCCTGCCTCTCGGCTCGGCTTTTCTTTGCCTTCAGTTCAGTTGACTTGGTTTTCCCAATGAGAGTTCAATGTAGTATATGGGGCGGAATACCTTAGTGCAAGGTATACTATGTTCATGTGGTTCCATTTTGGTTTCCTCAGTTTTAGTAGTTTTTGAGGGAGATTTGCTTCTCCTATTCAGCATAGTCTGCAAGAATTCGGTATAAAATCCTTGGCTGGCTATACTATCTATATAGTAGCTGGGAGGAAAGAAGCTACAAATTTTTCAATCGATTTATTTATCTTTAGTTTGCTTTTCTGAGCTGAATTCACCATGGTTGACTTGAGTTGAGTATGTAAGGCTAGTCTAATCGTAAGTAGAAAAGTCAAACTAAACCAAACCAGACAGACTTGTGTTGAATATTGTAGATGGAGAGTATTCAACTTTTTCTTAGGTTAGAGATGGGCCATAGAATAAGATTGGATTGGATAGCTTCAGATTAAACGAGTCGAGATGGGATACGAAACGAATGCGAGATGAGATGAGCGCGTAATGTAATATGTATAATGTATTTCATGAAAAGCATAAAGTTTTCCTATTACTACATACATATTTATATAAATACCAACATTCATACTACATCACACACCAAACTCTTTTCCCATCCACTTTATTTACGTTCCCGTAATTTGGGTCTACTTACTACTCACCTATACGCACGTAGTAAACGACTGAGAACGACTGAACATAGGTAATGTGCGTGTACATATAAGTGCCTTCATTCGACTTGACCATTTGAGACGGTGCGATGTATACTCACACAGAATTTTCTCCCAGCTTAGCGTCAGAATGCGAAAGAAAGCTTTTTTCATCAGTTTATTCAACATCCCTGTGTTGAACTAGATTTAAGACTCACGTGTAGCTATAGTCTGTATTTGTGACTAAAGTGTAGAGTATTGAGACGTGAGATGGATTAGCTGCCTCTTTTCACTTCCTACTTAACTGAGTAGACAAATTGGTTTCGGATTCTTCAAGTAGATAAACAAATTGGTTAGCTTACGTTAGCTTTGCATTCCTTGCATAGAAATACTTTCGACAAATTCTATTTATTTGGCCCTCTTAGTAGGTACACACATTCACCTACACAATACCATCCACTACATGCGTACACTATTTTATTTACCTAATGGCTCAGCAAAAGTGTTCAGCCTAAATTCGTTTTCCTACGCAGCAGCACTCAGGGAATTTACAAACACATCTCTATGCTTATATGCGTCGATAAAAGTTGTCTAAGTGTGATTATAGTGACACACATGCTACAGGCACGCAATTTTGGAGCACCAGATCGAATAAGGGAAGATTAGAAGGAAAGGATGAAATGAATATAACGTATTTAGTGTCTGCAATATACTTTCAGAGCCGACCCCAGCATTTTATAAAATGGGATCACAGTATTCCCATTAACTGACGATGGGTGAGTCACAGAGCTACTAGTCTACATCATGTCTTGATTATTGTTTCCCCCTCTCCTGCATAACATTAAGGAAATATTTGGATTTCAGAAGCCCTTTTATGTGTGTGGTAGGGAAAGTGATGGCAGTTATTCCGAGAGTTACGTCATGTTAAGTCATATAGGAAATAAATGGGGAAATGAAAGAAAAGACCCATTTTTGTATTTTAAAGGGATTTAAGTATTATGCAACACTTATGGAAAAAGTTAGGGATAGTGGGGAAAGGAGGGAGGGGAAATATAGCGAAATGTGTTTGGCATAAAATTATAGAGGAAGACAATGACAATGTTGGGACTGAGACGATGTTTGTTTGAACTGAGTTAAGTCGAGAAGAATGATCGTTCGTCATCGTCTTTCTGACGAGGAATTTTAAAATTACATTTTTGATAGATTTAACTGGCTATGACGTGTTGAGTTTTGATGTGTACTGCAGGGAGATAAACAGAAGGGAGCACAAAGGTGAGGATAGAGAGAAGACAAAAAGAAAGTAGCATTTTCGTGCTTTTAGTTACTTCACTTATGTACATTACTGGAAAAAAGGATGATCTCTTCTTTGAGAGTGAAAATAAAACAGGTGAAATGAAATGAAAGCTGGAAGACGAGTGGGAAGGTGAAACGTTCCAGAAAGGAAATCCAAGCGAGGCTAAAGATCTGGGTACGAATGTAGGGAGACGAAGTATTAGTCTAATACGCATATACCTGCCTGGGAAGGCTACTTTGTTGGAAGTAGTTGTACTAGCATAAGTGAGGTATGTATGTGCATATTCTACCACGATAGATACAAAATATATCTCCGGAGCGAGTAATTCTCTCGACATAGGCTCTATGACTAATATTGCAAAGGAAATGTTCTATGGAGAAGGAAGATGGATAAGGTAAGGGAAGGTGTAATTTATTCATGAGATGAGATAAGAGAGCTTTAAGAAAGCCTCTGTAAACTCCTGTTGTGAAAACCCTTGACTTTAAATGAAAAATAGTCGTGAAGCTACTTGAACTTTACTTTAATGCTTCACTTTCTGTTAGGTTCACTTGCTTGCCTGTCTGTCAGTCCTGCTTTTGCATTGCTTTCATTTCCTTACCTTCCCCTGGCTTCCCATCTTTTGTGCAGACTCTCTATGCATTTACCATTGTTAGCATTCTGCTGTGCACCTATCACCGCTGCTTCACAGATAAGTCGGGTCAGGTATGTCCTAACATCAACACTTCACTTCGTTAAAGATTAAGATTACCTCTTGTACAAAACTGTACATACAGATAAGAAGAGTTTTGAGATCAAATGAAACTCTTCCCACTACTCTTTCTCTCCACTTTTCAATTTTAGTACAAGAGTAATCTAAAACCTTTTCCATTATCATTTCTGCTAAACTCTGCTCAGTCCTGTATAAATTTGCATGTACAGATTAGCACTACTGCTGGTAGTAGTAGTCCTAGTGTGTGTGAATTATTTAATGTTGTCGCTTCCAATTAAATAGCCCATATACATAGTAGTAGTACAGTAGTAGCTATATACATCGTTGTGTGTACACACAGAACGTAATGACTCAGACTCTCGAATTCTTAATTTAGGGAGAAGACGCAGTCTATTTTTCCACTCAGAACCTTTTCAGATTAGTTATTAGGAAATCCTAAGATGATTCTTCCTCGTATTTCGATTTGTGGACGTCGACTCCAACTCTTCTTTGGTTACAGGATTTAACATTCAAGTTAGTTACACTGGAGCTGAGTCAAAGTTGGGGAGTTGGGCCGGTTTTGTTACGTAAGTAAATAGTATAAAGATATACGATGTAAGTGCTAAGTACTATTGGATGGATATAATAAGTGCTATAGCATGAGTGTATGTAGGAGGAGGTGCTTTGGGGTTCTGGGCTCACTCGGTGGGCATATCTGAGTGAGCAAATCTATTTAGCAATTCTGGTGTCGTATGCTTTTCTGAATGAATAAAATGCGTGTGGCTTGATTTTACTTGACTTTTGTCACGAGCCTTGTCTTGACTTGCTAAAAAGCTTTCTGACATTACCATGACGTGAGCTGAGTTTTGTTCTCAAAAGTTCGTCTCCTCAACTATTCATCTCCTCTTTTCTGTCTTCTCTCTACTTGACTTCCCTTGACAGCCTCCAAATCTCATAATAATTCTACCGATACAGTAATGCTACTACCACCACTACACAACTCCACAATTCACTGCATTTTAAATATTCCACTTTAACGAGCAGGTACAATATATCTATAACTAAGCTACGCCCTACCACTCCAGGCAATATTTAATTCCATACCAGAAGATCACGAACACGACTACATAATGTCACTCGATTCTTACTTGATGCACAACCAAAGACACAGATTTAACTGCTATTGTATTACTTTTCACGACTCTGTCACTCAAATACTTGGAAACTACCTCCGTTTCCAGCATTTTATACTTCTCAAACAATATCATGCTACACAAAGTTCCCAGATGTGCTCACAACCCACTCTGAATCAAACATATATAGCATCACATATTTTATTCTGATATAATTTACGAATAATTGCTACCAGCCAGACTATCATTAGTGTTAGGTGGAGAAAACTTCTCTGCTCTTCATTTTAGCAGACACAATATTTTTAATTGACATTTGAGATAGATTTGTGTATGCCAAACAAAAATATGAACACAATCGTTCATTTGATCTTTCATGTCTCAAATCAAAGCGAATTTATTTTATTTTTAATTGCAAAATTTCGTTTGATCATACAAACGCTAAGCTACTGACATGTGATATGAATATGTAGGTCAACAGAGGATTTTGTATTTCTGTATATAGTTGCGTCATTGCCATTCGGAAGATAATTTGAAAATTAAAAATTCAATTGTAATACAGATACATTAGTACTAGTCAAAAGTAGAATCGAATCCGATTTGATTTAGATTTTAACAACAACATTCGATCTGCTCATGCGCGAAGATGAAAATCTCTTCATTT
>JABASH010000966.1:0-30924 GCA_019776445.1 Tomocerus maximus
TATACTTATACTAGTGCTTGCTATAATAAGTAACTATTATTATATGAATATGAAATTGTCACTTTCTATAGATAACTATTAAAACAGAAGATGTAGCTTTTAAGCGAATGTAAATTTGTTTAAAGAAAATGAGATTATTCATAATTGACTCTTTTACATTGCGTTCCGCTTTAAATTGCCTGTGAAATTGTACGGAATATTCTAGAAGTCAATAAGCTGCGGCACATAAAATCTACAGAATAAAATTTTCGGATGCGCAAGATAAGTGAAAAGTGTTTGACTGCAAGTAAGTAGGTGATCAGGGCACAGGAAAGTGAAAAATGAGAAAGAAATTGTTTTGAGACATATTTATTTCCAATCCAAAGGCAAGTAGAACTCGGAAGTTAAATCTCCATAGTTTCTTACATTTTACTAATAAAATGGAGCTAGAGACTTTTTCTTTTTATAAGATTTGCACTGGAAGGAAATACAAAAGGGCTTAAGTGTCCTGGGAAAAGGAAAACATTAAAAGCGTTTCAATCGAATCACAGGACTTCTGAGGTAAAGTGAATTGAATCCTAAGAATCTTTTGGTGGCGTTCAAAAAACAAAAAGTCGGCTTTTCCCAGAACGAAATCTCTTTTACAGACAGGACACCCAAATACTCATCACTGACAGTCACAATACATTTCTAACATTGTATTCACGACTCCCTTAGACATTTCACATTTATGCGGGAAGAATGTTCCAGAAATAAACCTTGTCCAATTAGACTTGTCTTCAAAACTTTCTCTCCATTTACTCAAGTGAACGCATCCCGCTGCATTTAGAAATGATCATGTGGAGAGCAAAAATCTGATTATTTGCCGTAGATAGCAAAGTAAGTTTGACTAGAATGAATTTCATCTCGATGCATGAAATATTCAATGCAAACGAAATCCTGTAAACCTATTGAACTGAGTCAGGCAGAATCTCTCAGTTGTGACTACAGCAGTCCCTATCCACTCTCACCGACATCTACTGCGACACATTTTGCACAGAGAGACACAATTATCCCCATGTACTCTTAACCACCTATTTAAATATCTACTCACAGACATCTTTAGTGTAATAGGTG
The DNA here is from genome assembly GCA_019776445.1 of Tomocerus maximus. Lineage (NCBI taxonomy): Eukaryota > Metazoa > Arthropoda > Collembola > Entomobryomorpha > Tomoceridae > Tomocerus > Tomocerus maximus. The sequence goes on from JABASH010000966.1 coordinate 1,096, forward strand.
CCGACTTAGAAGCAAACACAACAAAGCAACATACAACTAAAGACGTTCTAGCCGAGCCAGGCAAGAAAATCTCGGATGGGACTGATCAAACAATCGGAGATAAATAAACACGGACTCCATGCATTTTCGGCTGCAGAGGAAGAAGGGTGGAAATAATATTGAGAACTGAGGACAACTGTAGATTGAGTTCCGTGAATCTTCATCCCAGGTAAACACAGCAAGGACATGATCAGACATGGAAGCAACTTAGCAGTAGGCGCTACTAAACCAATAAAAAGGAGACATCGACTGTCGATATCCAGAGTAATCTTTCTGCCTTGACACGATAAACCTGCACCGAAAACACTAATCAAATAAAATCATTTCTTTGGTGTATTTCTGCGCTACTTTATCTGATTTTTAGATCCATATATAACACTTTATCCTCGATCTTTCACTTCGATCACTAGTCCCCTCGTCTCTTTTCTCCGCACGAGACTTCGAGGCTAACTTCCAGCTCATTTCGATTACCTACTGACACTGAAGTGAAACGCCCTGGAAGTGAAAAATATATTTAATGAAATGTCCAGAGAAGAATCTCTTTAAAGGGACAAGTTAGAAACCACATCCAAAAAATTATAAGAAAGTATTTTGCAATTCGCTTAATACCTGCTGCTATAAATACTCAAGGGCTATAAAGTAACTTGTAATACTAAACGGGAGCTATCATTGGAGACTTGTTTGAATTTTTGAAAATTTTATTAAATGGAATATTATTAAGTAGTAGGACAATCCGAAATGTGCTCATCTTGGAGTGCCTGCAATTCCAAAGCTTTGATGTTCTATTTCCATGGTATTATATAGATTTGTATAGTATTTGTGTAGATTTTTGTGTTCGGTTCAACTCCATGGTCGAGAAGATGTCACGAGAGTTGGATTGGTTCAGTCGGTCTTTAGCTGACATGCACCACCTACACATACGTTGTATTTACAAGATATGCCTGATATTCTCAGTCGATTATTTTCCTGCATTTGTCATATGCTCCTTCGTTTCAACCACCATGTGCTAAGAAATTTATTACGGTTTTTTCGGTTTCTGTAGACTATTTTTAGGCCGGATGTAAACATCATTGCTAAACTACACTAAATCACCCGACGCCATAATATCTTCGGCTAATAAAATATCAATAGCCTCCTTTTCCCTTTGGATATTTTCTTTCTTAGCTATAGACAACAACAGTCTGATAGCAGAAGGCAACAAACATTTCTGATGCCGTTTACTAACGTTAAACAAATAACAGTCTTCGATGGGCAACATTTTAATGTTCACAGAGCCTGTGTGGGTTATGCAAACAATGCAAATTAGGATGGAGGTACTTGATGTTTATATTATGTAGACATGCATTGCACGTAATATTCGAGCTAAATCCTAATCCAAAGAAATCCTCAAAGTTGTACGAGTAAAAAGTGGATTAAAGTCGCACTAAGAAGAACCTTCACAAATTGCTAGCGACACTAATAGAGAAAGTAAAAAAAGATAAACTTTTTATTACTAACTGCTCGTGTCGTCTAATGGACATTTCTTCTTAGTTGCTGCAGAAGAAGATTGTCTGTGCTTATATGAACTGAAAAGCATGTTATTTGCTTTAGGCATATCAAACATTTAAAGTGGACTAGTTACTAAGGACTGAGGGCACAAGTCTTTATGAAGCATCTTACCTCAATTGCAAAAGTTCTGCAACTGTACCTCTTAAGACGAGTATGATTTTATTTGATTGCTACTTTAGAGAGCAGTCAACGACGACACGACAGACCAAGTTTTAAACTTTAGTCACCAATTTGAGGAGACTTTGCTCGTCATCAACACTCGAGAGTGAAGGGATGTAAAGAATCGATGTGCAAATAATTTGAGATGAATTAGATTTAATGTCATGTGGAGTCATCAAGGAGGAGCCTATTGGCAATATAATAAAATAGTATTGAATGCCATTCAAGGGAAAACAGCCCGACGTGAGAAGCGTTTGCCAATTCTGAAAACACAGCAGTGCTTGTCACTTATTTGTTCGTATTTATCTGTGCAATGAAGTAAAATAAATAACAGGACTAGTACTTGACTTAAAACAGATAAGTTATGCAGAGACCTGCGGACATAAATAATACCGTATAACAAGTACATTTATTTATTCTATTTATTACATTCTTGCATCGGAGATATTCGCACATTCTTATCTTAGGTACTCTACCGTGTTCTCCGTTTCCCAGAATGTTGTTTGTCTTTTTTGCATTTCAAATTGCCTCATAAAGCAAAAATTTCGCCCGGCACGACATTTGTCGTCGCAAGAACAAGAAATAAATATCATAGTACTACTACTATCATCAACTACTTTGGTGCATAGTACTTTACACATGCGACTCACTGCTATCACCAATCTCTACTCCGCTGACTCATGCCAAATCGAATCCAATAAAAATGCAATGTCACAGGACATATGGAACTAAGTATATCAAACGACCGCTATTGTTTTTGTTAGTGTCACATATAACACAGCATAAGTAACATAACATAACTGTCTTACGACACTGCATTTCTAAAACTATTTGACTTTTGTCGTACTTGTGATGAGATACTCACTTTAACTCTGTCTTGATGGCATAAATTTGTAATTCACTACATTCATTGTCCAGCCAACAGCTTTAGGAGGTATAAAGAGCATCAACTCAAATATGATAAAGAAAGAGAAAAGAATAAATCTATTGCTTTCTTGAACAGCACACAATGATTATTGTTTATATATTATAAATATTTGGCCGATTCAAATTAAAATACACCATTTTGCTTAATATACTTATTATTCTGCACCATGTGTACTGCGTAAGCTTACAATGACCCATCCAATTAATTATTGGCCAAAAATATTTTGGTTTTTACACACAAAATATTGACACAGAAACCAGAAACACGTAGTAATATTTGAAAGGATAATGAGGTTAATTTGTTTTTCATGATAAGACAATACATTACTGGAAAATAGTTAAATACAATACTATGGGATGCATTTTTACTTTAGCATTTCCAAAAAAGGTTGAAGTAAAATTCATTTCCAATTTCCCAATAAAAGTAAATGATACATAGTGGTTGATTTATTACTCTCTGACACAATGCAAGTAATTTTAGAAAAGCTATGCCAAAGAAATTAGGCTTAGGTGTATTTACTTTTGGATGTGGTGTCGATGTATGTTTTTAAACAAGTGAATCTAGATGTAAATAAAACATAGTATACAATGTATCATTATGTGATCAACTGTGAATTGTTTTCTCAAGACTTAGCAAGAAGCAAATGAAGAGATGAGGATGAGATGAGTAAGTAGGCAAACCGAGCAAAGTAGGGCACGCTAGTTTGTTCACCACTCAAAGGAAAGGAAGTTAATAAGGGCAATTGGCAGTATTTGTTAATTCGGATAGCCAGTGCCAGTGCAGTAGTATTTTATGCCGCCTGATAAGTTCATGTCATCCTAGATTGCATCTTTGGCGAGTAGCAAAGAACACCCACACCACAACAACCACAAGTCCCATATAAATCCTAGCACAGGGACACAATTGACGTTCGTTGAAATCACTTGTAAGTAGTTAGTCCAGTCAATCAATCTCATCCCACATTGAGCTGTCTTTCTCGCCAGTCTCCCTTCTCAGCCATCCATTTCCTCAAAAGATGTATTGATTTTTGAATTCAGTATTACGGATGATAGGTGCTAGTAATATTCCCTTCCACCCACATTTCCACTTCAATAGTGTCAGCCACTCAATAATATGTTCCACTTCACAAGAAATAAACAGTCACGCATTCTTTATTATCTGATACGTACTCGAGCACTATGGACGTGCAATTGCAAATAACAATGCTAAAAGTATTAATTTTCCACAATGGAAACTTGAGTACAGAGATAAGCGAGTACATATGAATGAATATATTTATAAGGAGGTACTTACTTCTGTAGTATGTGTAATAGAAGTAGGACGAAATGAAAACATGCCTTGTCATCCCTTTCCATTTCAATTATTTATTGAAAAATACGTTATTTAATTTAAAACAGTGCCTCTGCTCTGACTGAGCTATTTTTGAGTCTGTGTATGTAAACTGAAACACTTTTCATTTCATTTGTTCATCGTTATTTCAGCACCACCGACCAGTCTATAGACAGAATTCCAGTGCCTGAAGTTTAATCTCTTACCTCATCTCTTTCCCCAATACTAATTAGAACACAGGCCGACCTAGCTGGATTTACCTATCCTTATTAAATATATCTAACAATCAGCAATGTTTTAGGCTGGATTTATGCATTCATGATTTGACGTGTAGACGTTTGGTTACAGTAGGATGCTCCAGTTTTGCTTCCTCTTAAGTACATATATGAATCACAATGACTGAAAGATGAAGATATGAATTTGAATGGATGATGTCGTCATCATTGCAGACATTATACTGCAATGCAGAGTTGGTTTGATTTCTAAGAATGGATGAGACTAAATATAAATAGCCAAAGGGAATGAATATTGTTCACATGTTATTCATCGACTCTTAACTGTGACTTTAAACAAGCCTTATGCAATAATCACACGTAAACAGATTGTGAAGGTGTGACTCGTGTGATTGGACTGATTTGAGATACAGCTTTAGGGGTTTCAATGCAATTAACATATCAACACAGCTTTGTATATTCTCTAATCTGCGCCAATTCATTTCTGTTAGCACATCACACCACAACAAATGCAAAATTGGCTTACTTAGGGATGGCGATTTCGTAAATCAAGTTGACTACTAATTTTGAAAGATGCACATCCAGAGCGACTACACACAACATTGACTATGTATGGCAGACATTTCCAACTACGTCTTTCATTTACAATTTTGCATTTTACTACTATATAGATTAAGAAATGGAATTTTAGGAAATCACCGGCGGGGGGATTATTAACTATCCTTTATCAATATTCGGGTAAGTACTATAAGTATGCAATATTGTATACTGTGTGGGGCGGTGTAAGTATACACAAAACAAAACGAATCAACTATGCAGATGAGGTACAGTCAGTCATTAGATCACGTCTGTCGTAGCTATTGTCCTACCTTAGGAAAAACCCTAGAACCGTTTAAGTTCAAGTACCTAAACGTATTAGTGCACAATTTTAGAGACATGGATGATATATTAGATGGATAAAATGGAATATTTACTAAAAGGGAAAAATGTAAGAGTTGTTAAATGGATTTAATTAGAATATTAAAATTATCAATTCGTGCATTAATTTTGGTAATTAAACTGGTAATTTAATATTGTTATTTAACGAGAAGAGAATTTATGTATGCATTCGCAGATTTCGTCGAGAACTCACAACTTAATGCATACGGAGTACCTATGCAAGTATTAAAGTTCAGAGCTGCTATACAGAAATTAATTAACTCATTAGCTCTCATCAACTTCAATTCTCATTTTCGCTAAAAGCATTCGATTCCTGCCAACTCAGCAGAAATTTCCATTCAAAATAGGACAAAGAACAATGGAATGATATGGCGCAGAAATGTATTTATTAATTTTCAGTTGTTTGTTAGTGGCGAAGTAGCCCATTATAGCAGTTACTGCAAATAGTACAAATCTGTAGTATGCTTTGATAATACTGAATCTTGATATTGAATTCATCTAAAACCCATCTGTAATCTGTACGCAGCAGAGATTAATAAGAAAGACTAGTCCCCACTCCCCAATCTCTAAACTGCGACTGCATCTTTAGCTGTACATTTTGGTCTTCGTGGAATTTTCAGTTGTGCTGGGCAACTAATCCTCCGCTGCAGTTCCCGTTCACTCTATATCTCTATATACTTTTGAGTAACTAAGAGAAAGTCTTTGAAAAACTAATAATACCGGGCATTTATTTGTAAATAACTTTTAATGTTGTTAATGTTCTAGTGCAGTCAAAGTAGATTGAAATGCAAATAAGTTAAGCGGTTTATATTCCGGGATGACGTTGATCACGACTGAATCTGCGGAATTAAATTCCAGCTAACTGGAAATATCACATTTCCGCAGTAAAGTTACATAGAAATATTTTATTTTCCTTAAGTTTCATTACGTTTTATCATCTTCATTTCCCAAATTAAGTATCTCGCGACACACAAACGTGACGTTATATTACATGTCAATTCAAAAGCATTATCGAATGATAATCTACTTCATCAAATCTATTATTTACATCATCCCCAATTATTCTGGACAAAAATGCGAACGCACCCAAACAACCGTGTAAATATTGCAAACTCATGTAACAAAACTTTTTTCTTGAACTATAGATTATAACATTATCAAGGATTTTCATGCCCAAAATAATAGTTATTATATTGGACACACAGAACCGTCTTCAACATAGCTGATATAGAAACATAAAAACTCTCCTCTCTTTCATAAAGTTTTGGAAAGTAATGTTAGGGAGGGAGGAAGGAAATGTACACATAAAGAATAATAGAGCCAGAGAGACAAACTGGATTTGTCCAACGTCTTTAAATGCATTTATTTGTGTCATTTCAATCCTTTCTTCCTTTGGAAGCAATTTCAGAATAGAAAGGCCTCGAATATCGAGTTGCTCTCCTTTCCTAGTATACAAATCATGCAACAGATCATAAAACAGAAAAACAGACAAGTGAAGTCAAAATGAGATTATTTATCATTAGTTGTCTTTTGCATATTTGATACAGGGAGGGACATCTCCTACTTATCACCATCTAAGGGATGACGTAAGAATGGCATTAGCGTCAGTCAATATTATCTGGAAATAGAAGCACAACTAGTAGATGGTACAAACAAAACTTTTCTTAAATTCGGTAAGAGTTTTCATGCTGCAAATAGAGAAGTGAGTCGGTGCACAAAAACAAAAAATCCCCTTGGCAAATAAGTCAGCCTTGAGTTTTCTGAAGCAGGTGCTTGTTTACATTTTCGTAACTAAATGTAAACATATCACTGTATCATCATATTAAGTGGATTTTGTCCTCCTTCAGTTGGGATTGGAATAGATCACTTCAGGATTCAGATGTGGCAGAGAGAAGATGATTTTGAAAAGAGGACAAGAGAACGAAGCCAAATACTTAGTATCTCTTTCTTTGAGCAGAAGAAAAGAAAGAGTGACATGACAGGCTAAAGATTGGATTCGGAACAAGGACGACGCTGCGCTGTGGTACTTGACATTGCATTACTCACACACGATACCACTTTCAGAACAAGATTGCCATTATTTCTACCGATAGCATGGATACCCGATCCCTAATACTTAAGTCTTCTCATGACATAAATAAAAAGTCTGTTCAGACTCCACATACTTACTTCATTTCTAAAGAAAGATAACGTTTGATTTACTAAGCTGGGCTGCTCCGCAGTACTCTCCAAATGCTTGCATTGTTGTCGACCAACTCTGTGCTTACTAATTACTTTTCACTCTAACCTAAAACAATTAAACGTACCTTTAGAGTGCAAGCTACAGTATTTGAAATAGCAATGCCTCTTTGGAAAGTAAATGAGGTAGAGACGACGAATAGAGTCATGAGATCTGCTTAATGGAAAGCTACTTCCAGAAATCAGTCGACTCTACTGCACTCACGTGTTCTATTGATGACAGCCCGTTGAGATTTCCAATTACTGCAGCATGTGAATCGCATCTAATTACATAGTAGAATACAATCCACAGAAACGAAAAATGATATTCTTTGATGAAAGAAACACGTGAAATATGATGAAAAGGACAAAAGAAAACTTCCATTTCAATTTGCGTCAGCACATTTCCTGTAAATTCCAGGTTAATTATCCGTCGCGAAATAAGTACATTTAGCCCGACTTGACTTTGGATTGACTTTCAGGTAAAAAACCCTCAGTGGATACTGCCGAAAGTTTGCTTATCTAAAGCACACAAGATCAATACTTTATGTCAAGGCTCAGGTTAATTGGCGCGAAGTGCCAGCCAACTAAGAGTTTAGTATTCCTGCCCGCTAAATAAAATTAGGATCTATCCGCACCAGAGGTCGTATCAAATATTATGAAATATACGTGAAATATAATGAAAATGGCCATGAGAATAGCAGCAGGGACGTGTCCACGACTGTGGTGCAGTAATTGCAGTTGATATTCTATTACAGCTTATAATTATAATTATCGTGGGTTCATTTAGCCATTAGTGTGCAGATTTTTGTCGTATCCTTAATACGAATATACTTCGGAGATGCTTAAGAGCATGTATATGTACAGATAGACGTAACTTTTCTTGCATTTGCCATTTCAAATTTACTTTCCTTCTTCAATTTCCTTCTTCAACACACAGGCAAACATTAAAATTCATAAGACGTATGTATATTGTATGTTCTAGTATACACAAACCAAATGAATTTGCATTCTGAAATTTCAAAAGACGTAAAACTAAATATTATATTAAAGCATTTTTGATTTTTGTCCTTGTATTTTATGTACTCAAATGGAAAACCGTAGCCAAGGGCAGATATCCTTCAATTTTTTTAAAATATGTTAAATATATAGACATGCCCAAATATACTTCCTATTTCTACTCGTAAACTGCGTTTCCATAAAAACCATGTCTTATTACTCTGACATCTCGAAATTCTGTTAAGTTGTATACTTAAAATCAAGACTCCGTTGATGGCGTCCTCCTAGTGTTGGCAATTTCCTCCAAGGCTTCAAATTCAGTATTGGCGTTCATGGCAGAGCAAAAGAAGCAGGAAAGTAAATAAATCGTCTTTCATGCGGAACAGTGCAACTTTCAAAATTTCTTTCTACACAAATCTAATTTACTGCTACAAGTAAGACCCTGAATTAGTAGTTTTATTATTGAAAAGTGCTTTGCCTGGATGCTGCACTACTACATACTCAACCAAATCTAGTCTAATGGCATTTTGTCCTCATCGCCTACCTACATTTTAATAAACCTAAAATCTTTTAAAGTTGATCTAATAGTCTCCTACATAATTCTGCCTAGCTTTTTGAATCTTTCTCACAGTAAGTAATTCCAGATCTCGGGTGCTCAAACAGTCTTCCGCTTTTCTACTTTGGCAATTTTCACTGAATGACCTAAAAATTGCTGGTTCAGCCTTCAAAGTTGATGCATCTCATATGAATGTTGTGATAGCATAAAATCGAAGATTATTTATGTGAAGTAGGTATATATTTTGTATATATTTTGCTGTATCCAGCGTTCGCAATCGTTACATCTATGATGTAGGCATTTCAATTCTAATGTCATTCTGAGACCTCTTAGGTGAATGTTATGCAAACATTGTCCGTGACCACTAAACTTTCATCCCGATCATTGTTAGAGATTACTTCTGCTACTTACATGACGTATCAATGTAATAGAAGTGATTTATTACTGCCCTTCAATCCAACCATGCGATATGTGTTGTGAATGTTGTGATTTCAATTCCTATCAATAAGGCTGCACATCGGAAACCCGGGTAAACTTAGGTAATTGTAAGTGAAGAAGAAAAGTCTCAACACGGAAAGTCAGTAAGTGAAGGGAAAGAGGAACAAGACTGGAGTGCATAATATATTCTAAATTCCAAGAAAACCTTCTTTTGATTTCTTATTGTTGACGTCCTTACAATGTATGGGATAAGTATTCGTCTGAGCATAAACCAAAGAGTAATCATTGCGTGGTTTCTTTCATGTACCGCAAAACACAATAAGAGTCCATGGAAAAAGTTTTTCAATTCATTACTCGACGTAGCAGGCACTTGACTACACTTTCTCAAGGATATTCACCAAAGAGAATTTTTAGCGAAAGCCAAGACTCTTTCCCTCAAAGAACGACTCAGCTATGTCCTCTCTAAAGTCGGAGAAAGCAATGCAAAAGTATTTAGGTGAGTGTGTGTGTGCAGAGGGATTTCTCAGTGGGCAGTAATTCAATGCTAAGGACACACCCACTCAGTCACTGCACAAATACATTTCTGCATGCACTGCACACTGAACGACTGAACCACATAATACTACACATAATAAATATTGCCTCGACTACATATATTAAATATTAGCTCGACTACATATATTAAATATTAGCTCGACTACATATATTAAATATTGCCTCGACTACATATATTAAATATTGCCTCGACTACATATATTAAATATTGCCTCGACTACATATATTAAATATTAGCTCGACTACACATATATTAAATATTGCCTCGACTACATATATTAAATATTGCCTCGACTACATATAATAAATAATATTAGCTCTCTCTATACTAAATAGATTACACTTTCTCTGCTGCACACACACTTAGATATTCCTCTTCTCCCTCCATTTTCCTTGACTACTTAAGACCAACGTGGTGGTAGTATGCAGTACATCACATGGCCGCAGCCTTCAACCAAGCTCACATAATCATCACATCACAGATGAGCTCTTCTGTCTGCCAATACAGACCTTTCAGACCTAAGTATGTAATGGTAGGGAAAGTGTACGTACATGGTTTCTTTCCTTGAGCGTGTGTGTGTCGACACGGAATTTAAAATGGACAAAAGACTTTCACCGCAGATAGAGCACTGAAACTCAAGATCAGCAATGAAAATTAAACTTCCCAAAATAGAATCCACAACCTAAGTGAGTATACTTTCCAGAGCGAGAATCCCCATGTCCTCTGGCTCACACACAGCTTGGCGCAAACAAAAAACAAGTTTGCAACTGTCTCATCTCTTTTTAGGAGATACTAGAGCAAAGACGTAACTGTGCCTCATAATCATATAGCTGCTTCACGTATCTGCAAATATGCATAAGTGTTTATTGCTGCATATAAACTTCTAACTAGAGAAAGAATGTTTCAAAAGTACTTAGCAAAATCTTAGTTGGCTCTAAGTAGCCTGTCTACTTATAGCGTATAGCTCACTTACATATATTATTACTAAATACTGCCATCATCATGAGGGAAAGAGTTCCAGTGCCCCATTTCATCGACGAGAGAAAGCTGGATGTATTATGGTCTTACCCAGTCTTTGCTACAGCTTAATTGAAAGGCGTGGCTGATTCCCGACTTCAACTCACATTCGACCACCCAGATGTCCTATAAATTGTATATACATTACGTCATATATCAATTAGCTGGCGTCAGTATAGGTATTGTGTTGCATAGCAACAGGCACAATGCAATACCTATACTGTCGCTAGCTAATTGATATAAGACCTAATGTATATACAATTTATATCGTCGAATGCGAGTTGAAATCGTTGAATCAGCCACGCCTTTCAATTAAGCTGTAGCAAAGACTGGGTAAGATCATAATACATAATAGCCGCACAAATACTTGAGGAGTCTCTAGTCTCTAGGAGACATAATAATATTATTATGTGCCTACTTACATATTTCGGGTTGTAGGTGAGCTATTTGTTGTCGGCTGTCTCTCTCCGATGCATAGCAGATACTGACTACTAAATAGCCTGTATTCATGATCGGGCAGAGTGGTTTATTATATGTGATACAATAGAATATAGTGCTCTCCCTGAGCGAGTCAGCACGGCATAACCCAGTCTTGGCCTTATCTCCACGATGCACTAATGCCACTAGACGTTCGAAGGATGAAAGCTCCCAAGGATTTTGCATGACAATAGCGAATGTCGGCCTAGCTCTCAATCCGATTTCGTCTTTCTGTTCTGACAGAGCGGATTCATCTGAACGAGAAACCTCAAGTCATATCTCTCCACATTTCCTACTGCTAGGCACGTTTTATGGATTTTAAAACAGCTGCTGCCATGTCTTCCCTTTGATTTAGGATTATGTCCCATTACTTTCTGAGGACGTCGTCATGTCCCCACTCCCGAACTGCCTAGTGAACCATTTACATACTTCCCTCATGTCGCATCAATTCACCAGAGACACAAGCCATCATCACACACACCGCCTCTGGCTCAGTCCATATAAGTATGTGCATGCCAGTCAATAGCCAGCACACAAACAAGTTTGCTCAGCAAAATTCCCATTTGTCATGATAATGGGGAAGATGACAATATTTACTCACCTGCCCTGCACTGTTCAACCTGTCGGAGAATAAGCCGTGCGAAGTCAAGTCAGCCGAATCTATCGCTCTCCGTCTCTTCCCCAACTTATTCCTATCAATTTGTACCCTTAATCTTTCAAAACTCAAGCAGAACGGAACATAAACCGCATTTTTATTTCCTCACGTCACATCACATCTTTACGTGCTGACTTCTGACACCATCCGTGTGTATTTACTGTAGAAATGCGTAGATCGGAAGACATTTTTAATAGCAGGTACACCATTACCATTTAACTCCTGCTCCCTTATTTATCAAATTATATTTAGAAAAGTGTACAATAAATGTACAGATACGATAAAAATAAAATGGTTTACTTTTAGCAATTACTTAAAAGTGGTCAAGCGGTAGTGACCTTTTTGCTTAAGGTGCATGCCATGCTATATTTATGCTTAGGTAGAAACGTATTGCATCAAAATGGTAAGGTAAGAATTCAAGTTATGATACATTGAGATGCACTGAAAAGCCAGAAAAGCACTTTATTACGAAATGTATAGCACGTGGATGTGGCAAGAAAGTACGCGAGTTTGTGTAAACAGACACCTTGCATATGACGTACAATCGTCAGATGGCTAATGTCTCCCATTTGTCACGTAGAAAGAAATATTGAACTATAATAAGGTATGGGGCATTTTAATTCCAGTGAATTGTCCGCATTCTGAGAAAGTACATGTCACTATGTTACTAGCAGAGCTACGTCTATTTATTTCCCTTGGCAGGTCACCTTAAAACGTTATGCACTTTGCCCCTCGGCTGACCATTACAGGATATCAACATTCTGTTGTTACTAGTCCGTTACACTTTCTTTCTGCTACGTACTTGAACTGGTCCCTACATCATTAGCTTATCCTGTGTTACTTTTCGTGTGCCCTGTCACTTGTTTAGTTGGGGACACAGCAAGACACGGACACGGGTTTGGCAAATGGCATGACAAGGCTTGTCCCTCTCAATCTTGATCTCGTTTGTCGCCCGAACATAAAAATACTGTTGGGTATGTAAGGGCAGTCGTACGAGAGAGTGAATACATAGAGTCTGCCTAATTCTTTAAACCCGTTTACTTGCTGCTACTTCAAGGAACGGAGGATCTTACTATAATTGATTGCAGGGATTGGGAGTTCCAAGACCTTGCTATTTTTCCATATAAGTAACAACATTTAAACTTGAATTACTTTTGCTACGGTGAAATGGTAGATCCAGATACAGCATTATGATACAGACATTCTACATTAAACTTCTTTCAAGGTAAACAAACCGAGTCTGCTATGCAAGCAACTCCGACCTAATAATATTTTAGATCTGCAAGGCAGTACTTTTGCGTAACAAAACGTCCAAGGAGAAAATCATTTTATATCCGTTGCATGCGAGTGGCAGAGTCAAGGTAACGTGGGCAAGCAAGTCAAATGAAATTAATCGTTAGAGAAAGCGGCGAATTAGATTAAATCTGACTCCACTCTTGGTCAACAAAAGAGGTAGCCAAATGACTTCTGGAAGGAAAGTCGAGGGCAAGATTTCTCCGTCAAGCTCATTTACACAGATTTGGGCAGAATTGCGACATGATTAGCCCACACACGTGATGTCGGATTTCACGGTGTACATTCTGTGGATATTTCTGTGTGGACGCATAGGAGATGCTGGAGAAAGAAAATAGCCAACGTGGTCTCCAGTGGCAATTTATATTATTTAAGACGTTCTGGTGTGTCTGTGTCGCTCTGAGCATGGCATTGAAGCTCCCCGCATCTTGTCATCATTAGCCCTCGGTGGTCCGACTCGGTCTCAAATCTCAGTCGACATTTAGCCATGTAGACTTGTGGCCATGCTATCAGGAAATCAAACAAGTCACCAGAATCTGCGATTGTTAGCTAGTTAGTTAGACTGCCGACCGTGGGTACTTCAGCCAGACGGTCTCAGTTTGCTCTCAGTTCAGTCATTGCAGATCAACTGGATTCGGCACAACTCGACTCCGCACTCCCCGCTCCGGCTGAAGGTGCTAACACGAAGAAAATGCTTTTCTCTCCTTTGCCATTTCAAGCGTAACCTTATCCAAGGCTCCTTTCACAAAAATGTGCTCCAAATTCACTCGCTCCAAGGTTTCTCTTCTCCGCTAATGTCTGTTGAGGTGCTCCTATTTACTACAGTCCAACTTCCTTAAACGGACACATTTTGATAGACACGTGTCTCTTTCTCGAACAAAGCTTATGGCCACTCTCCTCTCCCTTGTCCGCACTAAATTTTTACTCTGCAGTAATTGTTCAGTGATCGGTACTCAAAAACGGTGGACCTACCCCTAGAATATTTAACTCATTTCAAGGGCATTTTTTGATGTCCCACGCATATTTCCTTATAATCACTTTACAAGTCCTAATTACTTGGAACATGACATTTTACTGCCTATTGTAAATGCAAATGTATGTATGCCTGCCTGAATGGTATAGAAGGATTCTTCGGTGCGTTATTTGGACTACCCGTATCATAAAATAACAGAGCTCAACATTCTTTCTGAGTGACTGAATTAGCAGTTCTAGTAGAGTGAGTCAGTCAGGCAGGAGATGCAGAAGGAAAGTGTAGATAATCTCCAAAAAGTCTCGTTTGAATTTGTGAAGAATGGGCGAGAATGGTGCCATAAATAGAGTGGGTTGCCTATAGAAAGAATTTTTGTAGCCTTGGATCACATTGAAAAACATGGGAGCAGAAAGAGCCAAGTCGTAAAGCAGAGTTAAAGCGGGAAGAAGGTAACTGCGAGAAAACGTCGAACCACTAAACTACCTAATAATTTCCGGTTCATTTCTTTCACTTCGACAACAGACAAGGATAATTCTAACGACTATTGCCACACATCATATTAATGCACTCCTAGAAACGAAAGCAAACGCAACTAACTACAGACGTATACTTATCCATTTACTTCCTGTAATTCCTTCGTGTCTTTCATTTCAGACTCGGCTCTGTAGCCACCACCAGCAAGAAGACGGCATCATTGAACCAATACCAAATCACTTCTATTCACTTAACTTCTTAGGGATTCAATGCTCTCTCCTCCAGAATTTACTAAAACTAATCTCCAGTTTCTTTCACCTTGACAACTTTCCCTGTAGCAACTCAAAAATCTGCTCCAGTCACTCTAGGGTTTGCTATTGATCCTGTGTCGACTGCTTGGGAAATAATTATATGTCCATATATTTTCACACGGAGGATAAATATTTCCACTGGCAACTCGCATTCTATTAAATAGTATATATGATTACTTATTGTAAAAAGCAATATCATTTGCGAAAAGTGGGAATAATAACTGCTTATTGGTGGGTTCTTTCCTGCTTTCCCGATCATTTTCAAGATTCGCTTAGGCTCTGTCGGTGTGTCTACTATATGGGCGACTAATGAAGCAAAAACAAGTCTCATTACAGAATTAGCGATTAGTGAAAGCATAGTAATCAAGAAATGTAATGCCTATACGTGGCGAATGCACAGACCATTTGCCCTTCATATCATTCTCTAATGCTACAGATACTTACGACGACTGCAGAGTGTGGGTCTCGAAAGTCATACATGGGCCAGAAATACTGATAGATGGAATGCTACGGATAAACACTGTCTTCCTTCCTTTTTCAGCATTTTCAAGTCAGCACGTGCTACGTTCGTGATATCCCATCCAACAACATTTTGGTTATTTCATGAAGGAGGGCAAGGGAAGACACGACAACAACAATTTCCCATATCCTCAAAACTCTTTCCGCTAAAAACGAAACAATCAACTAACTAATGCTCCAAACTTTTTCTCGTAATGAACTCGTCCTCTGGTATACTTTTTAATATTGCAATAGCTACTACCTAAAGATACCTCTACTACATAGGTACTCAGATACTTCCCGTGGAGTTCGTGATTGGCTGCAAAGTTATATTCAACTAAAATTTTGATATTACTTATTTAGTATTTTGCTTCACTCCAGCTGAATCACAGTAGTTTTGGTCAGCTCTCCAATCTATCTATCTATTTGGTCAGCCAGCTCTGATAGCAAAATCAACATCAAACACCATAGAAAATCCCTGTGACAGTTTTGATAAGATTTTTTCGCAACCTAAACTAAAACACACACATAGCTGCTTAACAGTACACATATTCCACAGCGTTTGACTAGTTCATTTTTTTCGAAATATCTGCAAAATTTATTTGAATGCGGATTCGCAAATGCAAACAATTTACAGCTAAAAATAATTATATATTACACAATTTTATCTGACAAACTAGACGGAAATTTTCACTTGCTATACAGCGATGAATATCCAGTCAACTACCCACTGTGAGATATGCCTACGGAAGACATTACTGCCGGGTGGACACTACCGACTCTTCGGCGTTGCCCCACCCCTATAGCAGGTAGTTTTGTTTAGTTTATGTGAATTACATTCTGGTATACAGTACTTATCTGTATTCATATCACTATTTTTGTAATGCTAAGCAGATGATAAATACAATTGTAATTCCAATGTTGATAATAATTACTTAATGATTATCATTGAATAAGCATAAGAATAAAAGTAAGACTCGAGTAAGCATATGAATGGACAAAAAGACCAAAGGAGCTGCTTGCTAGTAGTACATAATTATGTTGGCTCTGGAGTAATGTCTGCCATAGATCCTTTACCATATTCGCCGGATACCCACTTCCCAACGACTTGTCAAGTCGTATTTGAAGACACAAGAGAGCGGCGGCGGCGTAATATCGTTGTCCCTATTAATCGTAAGTGCAGGAGGAGTGAATAGGTTGCCGTTGTATGTATCTTATCGTTGAAGAGCAGATATGAAATGACATGTAGTCACTCAGTCGCAGTACCTAACTAGAATCTGGCTTGACTGCCACTGTTTAGCGTAATCCTGTGTATAATAATGCAGTTGGTGAACGCTGCCAAAGCATATAAGAATATTTTAACCTTATTCACAACTTGGAACCTTAATAAGAAAGAACAAACTGGAGTAATAAGTAATATAGACCTCGGAGACGACAGCAGAGTAATTGGCGTAGTAAACACTTGTACATGTCTACTACTTAACGACCTGCAGTAACCAATTATATCCTCAAATGCATTTCTATTGGCTTTTAGTATTGTGCAATGAATTCCTTTTATAGAAACGACAACTTTCCTGCCACCTCATTGAATTCGAATCAAAATCAATGTTTGCTTAAATCACGCATTTAGTTCTACGAAAAGATAAAAGTTTCTAAGGCGTGGCTGTATGATTAGAATAATTCAACCCAATATAATTTTAGTATGTATAAAAGTATCGATGCTAGAATGTCCCAAGCGATGTTGATGGCAAGAGAATTTTGTTTCACGGACCAAACGTTGTCTGTAATTTTTACGCCCCTGGATGATGGACTGAAGGTTGGAGCATAGGTTGAGTAGAAAGTAAGTAGATAAGAGAGCTGTGTTGGTTATTTGACTTTCACTTGACTGGGATTTGTTGGGTTTGAAAGGAAGATTTAGTTATTGTTGAAGAGGACTCTTGTTCGACTTGAGCTTCTGTCGCTGACTCGTTCGCATCCCTCCATCCTACATATTTTGACTCGACTCCGCCGAAGCTCCCTCACTCAGTTTTTACATTTGCACGAGACAAAAGGGACTTTTTTGAGACGAGGACGACTTCTGCGTATATTTCAACTCCCTATGTGCTATGCTAAGTGCTTTGTACGTAGAAGATGGAGTGACAATAAATATGACACAATTCTCCAAAGCCAAGACATCGAACATAGGTATACTATTTGTACATCAGCAGCCCAGAATAAGTAAAATCTTGGTGGAGCTGCAATATATCAAATGATGGGGAACAGAAGGTAT
Organism: Tomocerus maximus; assembly: GCA_019776445.1. Classification (NCBI taxonomy): domain Eukaryota; kingdom Metazoa; phylum Arthropoda; class Collembola; order Entomobryomorpha; family Tomoceridae; genus Tomocerus; species Tomocerus maximus. Next base: position 19,001 of record JABASH010000966.1, read on the forward strand.
GCGGTGCTGATCTACTTATAGGCGGAGTACTGGAGACATACTTTCTGCAGACAGACTAAGTATGCGAATTCACTTTACATTAGCGCACCACTCTCACTGTTTCACTCAAAACCAGACTGCCCATTTATATCTGCATGTCCTTTCAAAGGAACTCTCATCCTCAGATATCTTCCTATTCATCTCGGCAAATAATAATGGCAGGGGTCCTCATTTATTCGCCATGTCTTTCTAGACTCCATCTCGTTATTTTCATTTTTTTCTGCATTTGCACTTTTAAGTGGAAAACCTTGGCGAAATTGCCAGAAACCAAATCTCACAGACAGTAAAACATGTTTTGGCCAATCTTCGTAAACAAATTCAACTGTTCAATGCAGATGCTAAAGCTGTCATAGGACACAAATTGCTTTGGTTAAAGAGGTGAGGATAAATATCTCGTTAGCTTTACTCGTGGACATGACATAAATAATATAGTATATAGCACATGGCTGCTATGAACATGTCTCAGTAGTCTTACGCTAGGCTTATGCCAGTGGAACTCACCTATTTGCCGTATACTGTGGCTGCTACCTGAAGCTGCATAAGAAAGCTGTAAGAAATGTAGCGGCATAATGGAATTATAGCAACGTGGGTGGAAGTACCTAGACTCTAGACTACTGAGCATATTTGCACAAACGGAAAGCAAATGGAAAGAAAAATACACGCACGAGACAAGGAAGAGGATCAAGACTTAGAATTCGCTTTCTCCTGCTTTCACTTTTCTCTTTCGTCTTCCATTAGGATACTCGCCCATTCACTTTCACCACCTCCACTCGCACTCTAACAGTTTACTTTTTGTACTACTTTCCATTACATTACCTTACATTAGCTCACAGTACATCAATCCCTAACCACAAATCACATGCAAGAGAAAACTAGAACTCTTAGACGCAAACACTTATTTACGTTGATACTTTTCACCACAGGAGGAAACTGTTAAAAGATTTCCCCGAGTGAAATTTCTCTGCTTAACTGCACTTAGCGTTGACTCGCGTCAGATTTCCTTGTAAATAAACTGAGCGTCAGTAACATATCATGCATAATACAAATAAGCACACATATTTTATGTCATTCTGCCCACGTCCCTTTTGCGAGCTGCCTCAGTGCCAAATATCAGCAAAGCACATTTGCTATACCCATTCCAAGTTTTTACAGCATTATTCCATTACTAGGAAATAATAACAGACACGGCTTTCGCTTAACTACTAATTAGTATAGCTTTGTTATTGGATTGAGATACAACTACAATCCCCCCATTAGAAGTAAACTCATGCATACGGAAAAGAGGATGATGAATACAATAGAATTCCCACATTAAGCGTAGAAACCGGAAAATCGACATAACAGAAGCCATTTAATTTCATTTTCCGAGTCCAAACTTCAATAGTAGTAGGTACGATAAAGCTACTTAGCACATTACTAATTGGTATTCAGATTCTAGCTTTATAGCCAGAAATGACAATCACATTGCATAAACAGCATACTGCTTCTCTAGCTAATGAAAGATACGTGGTGCATGTAACAAATCTGTTCATAATCTATGAATTGCAATACTGAAATCAGAATCTGCATGATGAAAAGTATTCATGGAAGTGGGCAGGAATATTATTATGTGTTTAAAGTGTACCAATAGTAGGTACTCGAAGGTGATATTACACACTTAATTGATACACGTGCTGTGGAAGGACGGAAGGGCATTTAAATATCGTAGGAAATGGATATGTAGCTATTAAATGGCGTGTAGATGACCCTTAGCATTATTGCTTGATCCCAGTTGGTTCGTCGCAGAGAGAATACAAGAAGCAAAATAAATACTCGACGAGTTTCAATCTGAAATCACAACACTAGAACTTCCATTAGTCTTTGCACACGGATTGCCCAAGCTGAGCTGAGTCTACACTCCAGCCACTCAAATGCGTAGATATTTCGAATTACGTCGCAGCTGCAGCTGAAGGGATTCTGGCCGAGATAATAAAACAAATATTATTTCCTTTGAATACTTATTTCTAAATAGAGTAGGGCTGGCTAAGTAATGTTTAGACGAAGAGGCTTTTTATTATCCTGAGCAAATTCACTTTCCACTCCACTTCGCCCCGCAAATGCCCAATGAAATTAAATACCATAAAACCAAAGCTCAGGATCATGATGATCTTTCGAGGAGGTAGACTAATGATCAGAATAGACACGCTCATAAGTAGCACTCTGACAATAAGCCGAAATAAAGTAATATGTTCTCACATCGCTATTTACTTACGAAACACTCGACTGGATAAAAAGACATTTAGCCCACTCGACGAGAAATTCCTACTGAGGAAAGTCGTACTCACAATAAACCAAGATTTGGTTCACAGCACGACACTTTGTTAAATATTGAAGAAAATTCCGAATAAGCGCTACAAATGATGACATTGTTAAATGACCTCGTGCCCCAGATAAATTGCAGCAGATACCTCTTACGAAACTCCGTGATTTCTATAAAGACAATAATTACATTTCATTCTTTCCCCGTAATATCTGGCCGCTTCATAATTGACGCCCCTTGTGTAAGTTGTGTAACGGCACAAGTATGTCATTCGTCATTAAGTACTTATTCATTAGTTCATCAACCAAAAACGAATGAAAATTAACTTTATTCTCTTAACTCCAATCCTCAACAATTTACTTTACATTGTTTGTAAAAGTAGGCTTGATGTTCCGTTTCCATTATGGTGTCCAAATCATCACGACATGCAAATTGAAAATCTTGTCTGCATTCCAAGAAAAGAGTTAAATTTACTCGCTTGAAATACATTGGAATTAGAGTGTACATGCGAGATTATTTCCATTAGATTCCCCCCAACAGTCTACAGAACAAATTGCAGATATTTAGAGCAGTCGCAGTGTCCTGCGTTGGCAAATGTCAGGATGATTTTTTCAAGTTACTCAAAAACTTTAATAGGTAGTTAGTCCGGACAAAACCAAAAATATTATCCATTTATTATTATTAATTACGTTTGCGAGTACTAAGTAGGTGTGGCTCTCACTATTAAGCCGAGCAAGCTATTTAGCAGGACAGACCAAATCCTGCTATGCAGAATGAATGCTCTTGGTGGGTGTACATAATATAATGAATCTTGGTGGTTAGTATATCATGGAGTTTTGCAATGAAGAAACTACTTATTCAAAGAGTGCATTTAGGCTAATCGTCAATGAAGGTGAACGTAGATACACAAGAAAGGCTTCACTTCACTCCATTATAATTACAGGTTTCCATTTCCATCAACTGGACATTCTGGATATGAGAAGTCAAGGCGCTAGCAAATCAAAAGAAATATTTCGTGTTGCCGGTGAGAGAGAGTCCACGTTCCCACAGCTATTTCGAATCCCTCTGAATGCTGTATACGTCCATGCAACCCGATTTCAGATAACAATAAAGCCACAGTAAAATTGTTACACATAAGCCCTTTAAAAGAAGCCAAGCACCGCTAAAAGTTGAATGCCCGTAACCGTTTACTGCCCTCAACCTTCTTTTTCTTTTCACTTCACAGAGTTGAATCTACTAATCGTCCAAGTGGAGTTGGGCGACTTTTAAAAACAATTTTCCATTTAAAATTTGAAACTCCAGACGCAGCAGTTCTCTTTTACTGCGTCGCTCTTTTGCCTCTGTGCGTTCGGTAAATAAGTGCATAGCTAGCTGGATCTCCATTACCAACTGTCTCTTCGTCAGTCGAAACGGCCGATACTACATACAAAGTCAGAGTTATATATAAATAGTTGTTGGCCAAGTTGAGTAGAGCATTGGAAACTTTTACAAGTGACTGCCAAGCATTAAGTCGTTCATAGTTTTGGTCGGGTTCGGCGGAGGAGGAGAAGACTTTGGTGGGAACGGCTGGGCGCAACTCAAAATTAAAAGGTGTAGGAAAGCCTATAATTTCTGACCATAAAAGTTAATGCAGGCTGTCTCCTCAAATGATCATAATATCAGCTCATTTCCATCACTATGAGCATGTAAGCTCTTAATGACACCACCAACTCTCTCACTCCACACTACTTATTAGTTCAGCAACCGTTCTTCTGGAAAACGGATTTCTAACTTAACTTAAACAAACTCTCTCTCCTTCCAAGTTCACACGATTCATTAGCATTCATGCGACTGAAATACTCGAGACTGGAGCACCAGAGGGGAAGCCACTTTTATCTGCCTAATTTCATGCCCTCAACATTTTGTCATCTTACAGCCCCGTCCCCCATGCACTAACAAAAGTTGGAATCACTGCTGTGTTTGGTTCTCGTCTGGAACTTATACTAAAATAAATACGTAATTACACTAATCAAAAATTCATTCATGCCCCACGACATCATCTCCATTTTGACATGTCCTACTTACTAAGTAGTCAGATTTCTATTTTTGAGAACTTGGCTCTGAGTAATACGCCAAAAAGAAACAAACTAACGCGCGCTGTTAAGAATTCTGTCACAAATGTGCGTTGTTTGACAACTTTCCCTCAAGTGGATCAAGGGAACTGGCCTTTGACGCATAACAAACTATTCTGCGACAGTTTGATCAGCAATGAACACTGTGAGGGCAGAACATTTCGAAGAAATAAAAACCGCCAAGCGTCATTTTTGACATGCGTTTATACATTTGCTAGTACAACGGCCTTGATTAAAAGGTTTGAGATTCATTTTGGGAACGTGTTTGAATTTTATGCATATAATTTAATTAGGTTTTCCCATTTGCTGATGATAGTTTTGAGTCGCCACACACAAGGTTGATGGAGATGAGAGTGCAGATCCATAGGTATGTTTGTACTTTATTATTACGTACTTTGTGGTAAAGCTACGACTGCTGTTGGTGTTGAGTACAGAGAAGCATGTACTGTATCTAATGACATGGTGTGGTTCTCTTGGAATGACATGAGCCTGGAAGAGCTGATGGCCATTGCAGAAATGGCTTTCCTGGCGACTCTAACCACTTAAGCAACGCAAAGAGATAACTAGAGCAAGGTTTATGGGGAATTGTGGGGGAAAGTAATGTAACTTTATTTCTAGGTCTCCAGTCCATAAAACAAAACGAATGTGATCATCTCGACTAAAATGTTTCTTTGGGATGGAGAGACTCGGCTCCATTCTGTCACATTAGATTAGGCTAACGATTCCATCTCATCAACTCTAACTAACAATACAATGACGAGTTACTAAGTTCCCTTCAGATCTCTCGAACACAGATCTAATTCCACGAGAGTCGTATAGGTGACTGTTCTGGCTGGCTGGAGTGATGTGGTTTGGTTTTGTTCGGTTTGATTTCACTCATACTGCTGTGTAATTAGAGCCGCAGGAGTAGTGCGAGGCGAGGCCGTCGTCTGTTTGTCCGATGTCCCTGACAATTTATCTATTAGTAGCTCTTTAAAATGGGACTCTGGTGACATATAAGTTCCTCTCAAACCCTGCCTAGTCCAGCTACAGCCACAGATCGCCGAATTCACTTGGAATTGCACGTTTCTCGATTTCAGTCATAATAACGAAAGATTCGGGACGAGGGAGAAGATGGCGGGGAAGCGTCGCTTAGGCCGATTCCAATGCCAAACGAATCTCTTCGGGGAATTCGCCGGATAACAAAACATATCCATTTCCATTTACATTTCACTTCATTGCCTTGCTGAATTGGATTAGATTGGCATGAGGAGAAGCAAGGCGAGCCGAGTCTCCTTTTCACTCTGTCCTCCTATTAGTTTCATGAAAGATTGGAAATTTGACTCTCTTGCGGCGTCTCTCTTATTACCTTCCACCCGTCTCTCACAACGTCTGAAATCCGAGTCACTGGGGAAGAAAACCACAGAGCCGACTTGTACACGATGTATTTACATACACACATTTGCACGAGTGCATGGACGATGTTATTATTTCGATGGCATCGTCCGCCTCGGGAATGCATGGATGAAGGTGTGCACCTACTAAGTGTCCCTACTATCGCCGTTATCACCTGCACTACATCCACGTCAGGGCATTCAATTGCATTGTTTGCAAAGTAGAGCAACCTCGTCCTTCACCACCCTTTCCGTTACAGTCCGCACATCTGCATACTTACTGTACGTACGACGATCTACCTATATTAATTGAATTCGATTTCAACCCAACGCTACTCCACATTCGTCATAAACTCGTTAATATTGTCGCTACCTTCAGTTGAATCCCTTTTATGCTACAGCTTAATTTGTCTTTGGGTAATACGATGCTTAAATATGTCCACATGGAGATACAAAGCCAACCGAGGCAGGAGACATCGCCCACCTTCCTTCAACGACTTCTATCTATCTATCTGCTTGCTATACTGGTAGATGGTTGATAAATCATTTGCACGTGCCATTACAATCTACAATTTATATGTTAATCCTTTGCAATGCTTTCTACTAGATAAACTAATAAATATAAATGCAATGCACACTTTTTCAAATGTTGATGTAGCCCTTAAATAATTCAATTCGGCCAAAATATACGTAGCTATCCAGCCAGAAAATAAGGAGGAATTTATTATTTATTTACTTTCAGGAGAAAGTAAATGAAAGGACTTTTGAGTCCGCTCGAATATTTAATAGAATTGCAATATTCTTTGATGTACATAGTCAGTTCTACCAGAGAGGGGTTTTAAGTTCATGCGTTCAAACAAGCATAAAAGTCTGTTGAAATAATTTGCATTTTCACATTTGTGAAATTGTAGACTCGATTGACATTGGTTTACTGCGTACAAACATACAAAGCAAAGTGCAGTCAAAGCAAATGCCACAATGAGTCTGCTAAAATCGATTCCAAATGACGGCCAAGTTCACATATTCGAGCGTATTACTGTTAATTGGATGGAGTTAGAGTACTTACATATTAGCAACAACAGTAGGCAGGAACGGGACTTTTTGGAAGTGTAAAAGTCCCTTACTACCCGCCTGGTACAGAAAAAGCCTTTGTCTCCCCCAACACAGTCTCCAACAGACTAAGTACCGAAAAGGATGGCATACAAAAATAATTTCAGGAAATTTTCAACCTTTTATATTCAAATACTCAGTTTACGTCAACTGATTTGCATGGCATTAGGGTCCATCATATTTGTAAAACGATTCACTGCAAGGTGGTATCAGGCCTTTTTGGTCCTCTAATGGAAATCAGTTTCATGTAACATTGAATCTGTTTAGTGTCTGACAATAAAGCAATTACAATTACAATTACTTAGTCTGTGAAAGGCTGTTGTGGGGGAGGTAAAGGTGTTTGATGACCCTGTGAACATAATTTGGTGCAATATGGACTCCTTAGCTGACGAATAAAGCTTCTGCATAAAAAGCGTTTACTCTGAATGAATAGTTTACGATAAAAGTAAGCTCATAATTTCACAATTATTTCAAATGCACATTTCTACAACAAAGATTTGTCGGAGAGAAAAAGAGCAAACGGGCAAAGTAAGTAGTATGTAATGCAAGTCTGCAGAAGGACAAATAATCCTCACACAGCGGATCACGTAATTCCCAACTTTTGTAACCGACAAGTACAGATTCGGGGAAATGTGTGGGAGAGAGAGATCAATAAATTTGGAAAATATCGTTTTTGATTCATCTCAGTTCGTGTTGTGCCCACTGAACTAAAGATACTGTTTCCGAACTCATTATTGCCACATTTTATTCCTTCAGCCCGATGCATAATGTAAAATTGCTCGTAGTTATCATAGCATCATAATTTGCTTAATGCTCCTTTAGTGAACATTAGCATAGCAAGCACTTTCACTCGGCAACGATCTTTTTATTATCAACTTTCAGAAGTCTCGAAAAATAATCGGGGTTTCGCAATTTTAAATTGGCATAGACAGACACACTTGTGCATAGAAAGCATCCTAGAGAACGTGGGCACAGAAGGAAGTAGACGAAGGGAATCACAGCACGTCCTTTACTACTAAATAATATTTTGACTGAAACACGTAGCATTAGTAAATGCACTCTTTCAAAGACTTGAGCCCGCATCTTGCTGCTCGAGACAATCAATCACTCATCTCCGCTGCAAATGCAATTCTGGCCATTTCACACATTCACATCACAACAGACGTCAGTGCAGCGGTACCGTTTCCAGGCTGCCACACCAGTTACACACTTCCAATAGAATTCATGAATCCATTAGAGCTGAAAGTGAAGTTAACGTTCCAGACAGCCACACGAAAGGAAACCACAAGCCAAATTATTTGATGGATTTTCCTTGTTTCTCAATTCTGTTCAGCAGATGATTTCTTTTTCATCAAAGCCACGTTTTGCTTTTCTCTTCTTCCCTCGACACTGCATGTGCATACAGATTCATTGTTGTCAGAAAATGTCCATGAATATCCATTTTCTCACATTCTACGCTTTTTAATACTCGATTAACCTACATAACGCCATTTCCAAAAAATCCATACATTATAATGTACAACTTATGAAGTATGTTTCCTGTGCTGTATATACAAAAGCACAGTTCTAGAGCGTAATTTCTGCGACTAAATTTGAGTTAAAATCAGTAAGCCAGGTTATTGACGAGCATCAGTCAGATTAGGTAGCTTGGAATATTTAATTTAATCCCACCTTCCTGAATTTCTGAAAAACTAATTTTACATCGTGCAAAGTGGAAAACCCCAACGGAATGAAATGAAAACAATGGATACAATTTACAAAACACACTGAAATCTGGGAGTGAAATGTCAGAGTTATCGATATGAGTAAATAGCCTCCCCTTCTAATGCATACATTTTATTTGTGAATTAAGATTAGAATCACAAACGAAAATACAACATTATAAAGCAATAACAGTTTTATTGCATTATGGCTGAGTCCGCAAAGCTATTTGGAGTATCACAAAAGCAGAGATCTGTATCCACGTGCGTGAGTCAGAAATGTACCGAACTATCATACGACTAATGCTTGCCTACTTACTTTGTCACTGACACTGACAGTTGAGCTCACAATGATATAAAACTAAAGTTAGACAGAAATCCTATTCATATTCAGCAAAGCAAGAAGTAATAAAAGCAGCCTAGTCTGATGACTTTGATTCGTGGGTCAATACGGCAGTCGTCCGATAGTTGAAGTAACCCTGCTCATAAGATTTACTTACAGTCAAGGGCTACTAACGGATATTCTCAACCTCAAAATATGAGTCCGGTCCAATCAGTGAACAAATCAATAACTTTTTAAACATAAATCATGTGTTACTGCATACGAAAATAGTTCTGTATCTTCAATATCATCAATTATCAACGCATTAAATATGTATAACGGGATTTCAGCAAGGTATCAGGCTAACATAATTTCCTTCCTTATCTCTATTTATGTTCGAGCAGCATTTTTATGAGAAACGCGAACGGGACAGCACTCACTCATGCACGCAGACGTGGGCTAAGTATGGATAAACACGTGGAACAATATAATAATACCTATGTCTATATAAACGTGGTCGGTACGTGTACGTTGGTACGTGGGCGGGTCTAAGAACGCCGAAAGATTAGAAGATTATAACAGGCCTAACCCTACGCAAGTTAACCATAATAAAGGACTAGACAATCGAAAATTTAAAAATTTCTTGATCCGACTGTCCCGTACAGCACATGACACAATTAGTTTTCTTAAAACAACGGTAATCTTTGGCACTTTCATTTTCAATTAACCGTTCGCTTAGCTACGAACACTTGTGCAAGATCTTGCGTGGTTCAAGAAAGTAAAGCAGTTATTTTCTCTCTGGGAAACGAAATGTAAAATTGTCCAGAAATGCAAGGTCAGGTATATTCCGATCCAGGATAAGCACAGAAAGAGCACCGGAAAAATGAATGGGGAATATTGGGTCCTCTGTCAGAATAGACAATTGCGCTGTAATGCCATACAATACGAGGGGCACAAGTGCACTATACAAAAACAGAATAGACAATTACCTACAAGTCCTGTGGCTGAATTTCATTGAACTAGATAAAATTACTCGGGGACATGAGACTATGTTACGTACGCTTTTTGTAGGCTTGAGTGAAAAGGTCTTTCTTCCTTCCTTTCTTCTCACAAAACGCGATGACTGTAGCAACTGAAACTGACTGCATGGAGAAAAATGCACAATAAAGCGACCACCTCTTAGGCTCATTTCAAATTGATTCAATTGGCAGAAAAGTAACACGAACGTTATTATTTTCTAACGGATGGCCAGCCGTGGCTCCCGTTTCTTGTAGAATATGCATACGTATTTCATCATGAAACACTTTCGGAAAATCATAAATGAAAGTACTTATAATCTTCTCCGCAATTACGTAATCCACGTGGTTCTAGTTCATGTAATGTAAGATATTTTTTATAAGTTCCGACATCACATTGTAAGTATCTATGTGTACCTACTCAAAGCGAAAGATTTTTAATTTCTTTTTATACGAGAAAGTCAGCTGCATGCGTAGAACGATATTTTATTTAAATACAATATTTGTTAAAATCCTGCAAACTGTGAGAAAGTTTTAAAATTTTATGTGATTTGATGTGGTGCTGTGATTGTCTACAGCTTACAGCAATTTATTACGTTATCTTTAGTTCATTGGTTCATTTTATGCATCATTAGTTGATTTCATTACTTGCAATTAAAATGATGAAAATGACCATTTTGCATGTGGTACTCGAACATTTGTTTTTGCATTCGAAAATTCGAAGAAATTGTTTTTGCATTCTACCAAACATTCGAAGCAACGACTTTCGAAGAATTTGCCGCACAACGCACAGAGTTCCTCTGGCTATACAAATTTGAAGGTCTTGCTAGAGATTTTTGACACGTGAGACGCAAGAAGATCGTAGAGCATTGATACATGGGCTCAGTTAGGGATTAAGAAGCGTGGATTTCCCATTAACATAATTTAACATGAGAAAATGAGGTGTATAAATACACGGCCTAGCAGAATCTATGACTTGACTTGAGTGACATTAAATACGCTGTTGGCTAACATTAACTATTGAATGCATAGAATCTACAGAAAATAATTGCCATTCACTCGACTGGTTTATTGAAAGTTAAATATAGAAACAACATTACCCGTGGAAAAGGAGCAAAGACACGGGATACAAGAATGAGAGTTGGCTGTAAGGGAGAGAACAGCATGGAGCAGAAATCTTTGTGCAGGAGCACAAATTGAAGTCGTAACATAAAATGGAAATCCTACCCAACTTTCTCGCGTATAATTATAAGAGAAGAAGAGAGCGGAGGGAGAAGTAAATAAAACAAAAGTGAAGCAGTGTGGAGGAAGCAGAAACCAAATCGCGTTTGAGTACACATACGGAACTCTTTGTCAATTAAAAACAGACTCGGCATAAAGCGGAATTACTACTACAGAATTTACAATCACTTCCTCTTGTTTCTGCCAAAACAATTTCTCCGCGATAAAGAAATAACGCGTAGCATTTACGGCGGAACACTCTCATTTACATCTCCCACTAAAGATCTCACAATTAGTAAATATTTAAGTACAACGAACCAGATAAATAGGAAAACAAGCAGTTTTTCTTTTGTTTGCTTTACCCACACTGCACTATAGCAGACATATCTACCGACACAGTATTGTACCTGCTCGGTCAGAAAGAACGCTCCTACTGTGCCAACTCTATTCAAGATGTCTCAAACTCAAAGCATGTATCAGCGACAAAATAAATATTTGCTTTATTAATTGTTAATGCCACGGCAATGAATACTAATCTTGCTAATCTTACAACATCTTAATACAGAAAGACAGTTTGAGACCCAGCCAAGCTGGCCTGGTGGTTTGCACGGTCGTCTGACTTATCAATGTGCACTTCCACTGCCAGTTCAAATCCTGGCTGGGTGAAATGGCCGATGGCTGTTTAAGGCGAGTGTTTGAGTTGTAAAAGTGGATAAGACAAGGGTAAAATAAT
>JABASH010000967.1:0-30917 GCA_019776445.1 Tomocerus maximus
GATGAGAAATGAGAATTTATGTATGCATACATTTGAATGTTATTAGCATATAATGTAGTGTTGAAAGTGGAAAATGGTATTATTATTACAAACTATCTTGATATATTTAATAATAAGGCTTTGTCTTATTTTTATCTTCTACCAGCACACAACATACAAGAGAAACTCTAATGGTTTTTGGTCCATGTATCTACTATATAGACCAAATACCAAAAGCAATAATAATATAGTGCACATCCCGGAGCAGATCGTCAAATCTCATAATAATGTGCTCGCAATATATAACACACACGCATGATACATTTGTATGTATAGGATTGTGACTTTGTAAGTATAAATGGATACAACGAAGTATAACTTGAAAACAAATTATATTTAAATACTTTGAATCTCGTAAGTCTATTCCTAAATTGGGAATTGACTCTGTGGAATTATGTTGTATGTATGTATTATCAGAGACCGCAAATAAAATTTAATCTGTTTTAGATGTTAGTATTGGATTTGATTGTGTGCGGAATAAAAATGTTATTGTAATAACAGCGTGATATATGTGGAGAGAGGAATGCACGAGGAATTTGTATTGAATAAATCCCCTCTTGTGTGGTATTTTGATATGCATGAAGAGTTAGGTACAATATTAGATACAGAAACTCACTTAGTTCTGAAAGTTTCTGGTGTATACATTAGTAGTATGTGTAGGAGAAAGAGTTGGTATGGTTGATATAGTAAATTGAGATAGATAGAGATAGTTAGGTAGATAAGAGTCACTAGAGACGGGGTAAGTTGATATTTGATGGAAAGTAGAGTTGCGAGGAAAGCTGATGATGAGTGAGAGTTTTTGCAGAGATTTAAAACTGATTATGTGGTGAGTAGTGTAGTAAAAGTGTAGACATTAGGTAAAGCTTGTTTAAAACGGGATCGCATTATTTTGTAAAACTGCCTTAATTTCTATGTACAGGGATATGTTGAAGTTGAAGGTCTGGTGATTTGAGTGGGAGAAAGCGTTGGTAAGAGCAGCTTATGGCACGAAGGTATCTTCGGGAAGTAATTTGGGTGTGTAAAACATTGTATGCAATTATGATAGTTCATCTAAGGAAATGTTTCACTGTTAAAAGTAAGATGAGGACTTTGTTGCTTGTGATGGAAGGACTAAGGACGGCATTATTCGGGGAGTAGGGAGTAGGTAGCAGAGGATGTAGTGTGTATTATTATGAGTCTGAGTGAGTTCATATAAGGTAGAATGTTTTGGAAATATCTTTTCTGTGTTTGGGAAAGAGTTGAAGAAGATTCGAATGGAAGACATTTGTAGCCCTGGCCTGGCACTGCACTGCTCTTATTTAGATGGAATCGTTATGAAGAAAGTTTTAGTTTGTAGAGAAAGACATAGAGTAACAAGATCTAGCCCTTTCTCTGGTTTCCTTATTCGATAAAGTAACGGACGGAGAACGTTGGTCGGATAGTAAAGAAAGAAGTCGAGAAATAGATCTACTTGCTACATAACTCTGTATATGAGATGAAAGAATGGAAAAAGAAAACTAAACTAACTTTTAATTACTACTTGGTCCTAGTTCATTCTTTCGAATTTTGTGAATACGATATGCAGTTTTAGAGATTAAATTTTTTACTGCTCATTTTATACAAAAGTTTCTTACATAAGTTTGTTTCTTTTCTTTGTTTTAATCTAGGGGTCCGATAACTTCAGCGTTGGCGTGGGATTGTCTATTGCATCACCGTCACACCATCCTTCTAGATACATGGCGGATCAAGTGAGTTCCATTTTGACTTCAAGCTAACTCTCTCCCTGCATTAACTTCAAATATTTTATTATCCAATTTTGTCCCTTTATATATCATTTATTTCCCTGTACTCCTCTCTTTTGCTTTTCTTTATTATTAACTATTACATCTATATTTAGTACCTATATGCATTCTATTTCTCCTCCTACTCTCATAGTGTGTAGTCTCTAGCCTACTCTATATAGTGTACAGTTAGTTATAGTAGGTATTTAAAATTACAGACAAACATTTTGACTACTGATTCTAAGACAGCCCTGTATATAATATATATGATGATATATTATAACTCTACTAGTGCGTTTTAGCTCTTTGCTATGATATCTTGGCTACTTTACTCCCTTTACTCTGCTTAAACACTCAGGATGGAAAAGAGAGTGAAGAGACTCTGCCTTTGCTTTATTGAGACTGACTTGGTGCGAAACATTGTCAAATGGGGAGGAAATTGCTATCTAATTTGCATGCTAACGAAGTTAAGTCGGTGGCTTCTCTGTGTTTCCGTTCCAAGAGATTCATTTCATGTATCGAGCTGTCTTGTCTTTGCTGAAGTGAAGTTGCTTTAAGTGGTGGTAGAAGTTTTCATCTGTATAAACGTTGCTAATTGTCTTTGTTTTATTTTGGGACATATTTTGCCACTTCTCCTCTTCCTTGATTGTCTCCCGTTCTCCCGATCCTTTCCTAAAGTAATTATCACCTGAAGAAAGCTAACGAGTATTTAAATATTGACTCATGTAAATAAAATGCTTCTGCACGAATCCTTAATTTACACATAAAATTTTGTTTACAGACATTTCACACCCCAAACTTTGGGGATGAGGAGTTCGAAATTCCGCCTATAGCGCTTCATCCTTCAAATGATTCCCATGGACAGGGAAACATGTCTTACTCGGTAAGTATAGTCAGTGTTCTCCTCCTCATTATTTTCTGTTCATGGAAAAATAAGTTTACAGTCCTTTGACCCTTCTGTGTATGTAGTTCTATGACATGACACTTTAATTATTTGTATCTCCAATTTTATTGAATCACTAAAGGATGATGAAATAGGTATTGGAGAAAGGAAATAGAATGACATTAAGTAGATTGCAAAACCGAATAAGTGTCAGTAGTAGTCAAGTCAGTTAAGGTTCTTTGGTGAAGTGTGTATAATGTTGACAGCACCAGGTTGGATGCCAATTCAATTCATTAGCAAGGATTTTTATGTCTCCATCTCATCTCGGACGAAGTAATGGAATGTGATCCTTAATCATTAATTACGACGTCTGAGTTAAAAAGGGGAAAAAGTCGTAACGGGCCCAAGAGTTCTGCTTGAGGGAGTGGCAGTGGAAAGAGTCATAGGTGTATCTCCCTCCTTTGAATGTTATATAATTCTAAGGAAAATGTAAAATGAGTATGAGTGCTTTAGTTAGTGCAGAAAGAGAGAGGGAAATCCTGGCTGAGGAAAACTTAAAAATTAAAGTTGCTAAAATTTCCTGGAGATGTAAAGAGAAAAAAGTGGCCTGGTCCCAAGAGTGTGAAAACTTTCGATTTGAATTGTAAATGACTGTTTGGGAATTTCTTCGACACCTTCTTTCTCGAGTATTTTCCCCTTTTCTTCCACCATTCTCAAGGCAAAGCATGGCTTTTAGGTCGAAATGTGTAGAATTGCAGGAGAAACACAGTATATAAAGAGCTTATATTCTAGAGTAAAAAAGGTGATAGTTTAGCTTGGTAAAAGGCTTGTGTTATGTTGTAGTAAAGATTGTAAAGACAAGGCAGTGGAGCCGTAGTAGTGTCGTCATGTCGTCTTCCCTTTGAATCTGACGACAAAGTCTAGTAGTTTATGTTCTTTATTTATATGCAAAAAATGTTTGGAGAAATGAAAGTTTGTTATAAAGAGAGGCTTTGAAAGAAGGAGTAATGTTATGCCGAAATTGAAAGAAAGGAAGGTGGTTGCTTGTAGAGGAACCATTCGACTCTGGCTACATTTGTATTTACTATATCTACAGTTGCATGTAGTAGTAAAGGAGGAGGAAGTGTTTCAGGATGCAGATTTCTAGATAAGTACTAAAGAGGTAAGCTAGCTTAGCTCCATAGGTATTATGTGCATGTGTCTCTGTGTTGAAAAGAGCAGTGCATATATACTGCTGTGTAAGTGTAGGAGTAGGTAGGAGTAATAAGTGTGAGTAAAATGTGATACTACTTAAGAGTAGACAGAGTAGTATGTAGGTTTCTATGCGTAGCAGCATTGGGAAGCAGTAGTGTTGGTGTTAGAACGGGTCTTAGTGCACATAAAGGTAAGTAGACAAGGAAGAGGCAGCTCTAGGAGTAGTCCGTCCTAAGTAGTTGTAGTAGTAAGTAAATGTAGGGAAAATTTTGAGGAGAAAAATGGCACTTCTTAAAACGACTGCTATCAATTTTATTTGGGAGAAGAAGAGGAGGGGTGAAGAGAGAGGAAATAAAAAGGAACAAGAAAAAATCCTGAAGTAAAGAAGGAAAAAACGTAATTTTTCATCCGCTTGCATGGAAATCGCTCTCGTCTTTGCTTGCAAAAGGAGAATTTATGAAAATCATGTGAAACGAATGACAAATTACTCAAAACAAAATGAAAAATTTATACTGCAGAGAGATTCTTTCCTTCTTTTTATTCATTTCCTTTCTATATTGAGAAGCATTAGACGACATTCATCCCGGCAAAAGTTTGGGGATCATTTCTTTCTCCATTTCTGTCCCAAATGCATGCATTTTGTATTCGATAAACTCTGTCAAGTTAGAGTTAAAGTTTTTCAGTTGAGTTAGATTGCTGGCCTGGCCTCGTCTGCCTTGGCTTCCCTTCCCTCTTCTTCGGCACACTCACTAAGGAGTGGCAAACTTTACGGCTTATGCACACACTATAGACTTGCATAATATACACACATCTCTGGATATATAAAGAACAACGGAAGATGACATGTTCGTCTAATACTATCTGTACCTATCAAATACCTATCCATTCTTATTACTTTTATTATTAAGAGTGAGATGCATACAGAATAATAAGTCCAGCTCGGCCTGTTTGTGCATCGTCTTTATCTATGCAAGTCAAATCTAGCGCACATGCATGTTTATGTAGCACTTTAGTGTACACATCACATGAATCACATTAGCATTACAAGAGTTTTGTACTGACATACACAGGATAATAATGTTTTAAGCCAGCCAGGTAGAGTATTGGTAGAGTATAGTGTGCAGTGTTAGTGTTACTTTAGCAGTTTGCTTGGACATATACAGTGAGACATTTGACTCCGTCATACCACCAGGAGTAATAGGTACATTGTCATATTGAGCATTTAGGACCGCATAGACCCGAAGGCGACTGAATGATAACTCATCTAAAATTCTCCTGCTGTGACTGAGGTTGTTGTGCGAGGCCATTCGCAAATAACGTGTCATTTTTAATGAGTTGTGTGACAAATCAATGAACTCATGAAATAAACTTTCAATCTAATCAAATGCACAAATAACGTTAGTGCATGTACAAGTTTGGAAGTTTTTGGTGTGCACGGACTAAGGACATGCTCTTAGTAATAAATGTAGATTAGCTCTGTGCTCGGTCTTCCTGCGCTCTCTGCGGTTTTGTAGCAAGAAGTGCTAATCATGTATTGAAAGAAATGACTGTAGTATACTTACATTTAGAGTTTTTAGCAGTAATGATTTGACTAGTTGTTCTATGTGATTTGTTCTTGTGAGAAGTTAAAACAGACTGTCTTTTGAGTTTTGACTTTGACTTGGAAGAAATAAATAATAATGCTAATGCTCATTCGACCGTTCGGCTTGTGTCGTTCTCGTCCATTATTATTTGCAAATTACGCTATGCCTAAAGTTACTTTAACTTTAGTAGATGCACGAATGGATGTACATATACGCATGTATTATTAATAATAATAATAGGGCCTTGGTTTATTGCATTGCCTGGGGATTTGTCTTTGGTAGCAATCAAAGCAGAAGGTGCATGTCCCTCACACCTTGGTGTATAAATCTTTTGGATGGTTTGGCTATATTTGTATGCAGACAGGACAGCTGAAATAGAGAGACAAGTTTGAGTAGAGTTTAGATTTGGAATAGGGAAATGGAGAGAGTCTGAATTGAGTGTACATAGGAAGAGACGACGACGGAGGGAGGGATTACATTACATTATACGTACCTAAGTATGTATGTATGTATATTTGTGATAAAAGTATATAATATATTGTATTATTGTAGGAGGGAAGGCAAGACAAGGTGCACGTCTAATATCAATGGCGAATTCATGATCGAGGAAAGTTCTAGTCTATGATACGACGGTATTATTGTAGGAGAAGTGCAAGAGGTGAAGTATGAAATGCTCATATGAATTCATAGTACGTAGCCGGACCGGGAAAAGAAGTGTCATAAAAATTTAATATCGAAATCGATAAACAGTGTTGTAACGTACATGCAGAGTAGTTCTCTGTTGAGTGAGCGAGAGAGGAGAGTAGTCGAAAGAGTTCCTTTCGCAGGGCACACACACTACTCCAAAGTCTGTATGTAGACAGCAACAACTCTTAGGATGGAACCAAAAAGAGTCGGAGGGTACACTGTACACACTCCCTTGCTGTGGAACGGGAACACTGGCAGAGCAATAGCATAACAGTCGCTGCTGTGGCTGAGAGAAATCCTGAAACCTTTTATCCGCTTTGCTTTATGGTTTATACCAAGTAAACGCTAAGCAAGTGACTCTCTCTGGCCCGGCTTTTTCGTCTCCGGCTGGATTTCGGGGAGTGTTGAGTTGACAAACGAAGTCATATTGCTACTGCTACCACCGGCCGTTCCTGGCCAAGATACGTTGTATATCTAGGGAAATACTATTATATGTATGTACATATGCATGAATGGGAAGCAAAGTGGCAAAGTTGTATTTGTATGTCTCTATGAAAAAGATGAAAAGAGTTGTGGATTCTATTTTGTTGTTACAGATGGGCATGGGGCATGGTGGAGCAGATCAACAGGGTCAGCATTATTCTTCTATGTATTTACCTGACCATATGACCACACCTATGACTATCCAGTAAGTCTACAATACTAATACATTATTTTTATATTATAAATACCTATGCATCTTATATAAAGCATGCAACAGTCGAAGGCCTTCTTTAAAAGCTGAGACAGCTCCTTTCACGTTTTTGTCAACCACTTATCTTTACTTCCTGTTTTTAAACGTTTGTTCCCTTTCCAGAATAAAATGTTTTTCCTTTACTCTATTAGGACTATACTGCAATGGAATGAAAAATGTTTTTAGTGGTAATTAAGACGAATGATCGATTTATCTTGATTTGCTTGATAGTTACATTATTGTTTGATATTTTGTTGCGTTTGATAATATGTGGCATTACATTATTGTGGTAGTTCACCTGTCTCTTATGGTGGTAGCCCGCCGACTTACACGACACTGTCAAGTCCTCATGCACCGTCACAACCACAAATGGGGAACACACATATGATGCACCACCCTCAAGGTACTCGACCTCAGCAGCAACAGTCTCTGATGGGAACGAATGCACCGCCCGGGAGATCACCTACGAATTCCAATTCACCTGCCAACCCAGAAACTACCACATCCGACGACAGCGATGACAGTGTCCCTGTCTCACAGGTTAGTCATCTTCTATCATTCATTAGTTAAATGCGCTATAAGTGGAATTCATCAATATTTAACTGTTTAAAGTCACAAAGATATGTCCAGTAATTGCAATTTGTGTAAGTTTGCATACAGAAGAGATTAATGATTTAGCATCTACATTTTGCATTCCTAAACTTTTAATGACCTGAAGTGAATAACATTTAAAATGCAGCACAATTTGTAACCCATTTAGTGTGTAGTTACTAAGATTTTGAATGCCTTTTATGTAGCATTTATGTAATTTTACAGTGTTACATCCTGTAAGAAACTGCATAGCATAGAATATACGTTTGAAGGAAGAATGTATTTATTGGTTATTATAGAGTATAGAAAGATGGGGTAGTCAGAGAAGAGAGTAGTTAGAAAACATATAAGTAATTATGGATTTCTCACGGTTAACCCTGGGAAGGATTAAGTGGTATCAGTCTTAATAGAAGAAGAGTGAGCAAGAAGTTTGCTTTGGTTTTGCATTCTGAGAGAAGTGCAAAACACAAAAGAGAGCCAAAGCTAACTAAAGTTTGGTTGATTGTGCGGTCCATAAATTTCACTTGATAATGAATAAATTTCCGCAGACAATATATCATGAAATGTTAGTATGCATACATTGCATGAGGAATGGAGCGGAATTACAATAGAGAGAGAGAGAAATGAAATCGTAAGAGGAGCTATTCAATTCTGTCCACAGAAAGACAGACAGAAGAGCGTCGACTTTCAATATGCTTCTCTTTACAGCTCTCCTCGTCCCTCCAATACTACTATGTAGTTAGGATTTATATTAGTTGAGTCACTACAGACATATCAGATAGATAACTAAATGTCTACCTTCTTCTGCACATAATTGTACCTAAGCGCATTACATAAAATACCTATTACAAATATGTAAGGCCCATACATCCCTGTGCATGTCTAAGTATAATACGATCTTTGTCTCAATTTCCTGAATATATCTTACGTTAAAGGTGTTACATAATGTACCTAAGCACATGAAATGCACCATGATATTAGCTCTGTGTAATGTTTAGTTCCTAAATGCATTCTACACCAAAATCACTTATACTACTTCTGTTACCACTATATAATGTGTAGATATGTTGAATATTAGGTATTCATTTCTGAAGTTAGTTTATGAATTTACGTATTTGCCTCCATCTCTTCCTCTATGGAGGTTCTTAGTATATTTCTTGTTTATTATAACATTAGTTTGTTGGTTAGCTCTCTCTCTCTCTGTGTCTGCAGAGGGAAACTGTTATATGGTAGTGTGTGGTAGTCGGTTTGGTTTGTAGTTGGGGAAGTGAGAGAGAAGTCTCAAGAATGAGATTGAGGCATGCATTGTGGTCTGCTGTTATGTATCTATGTAGTAGGTATGTAGGGTAGTTAGGTTGGGCAGAGGCAGTGTGAGTGTAGTAATAGGTACATTTCCAGCAAACGGCATTAGAAGTATCTCACCTGAACTCGTCTGAACTTACGTGCTCCATACACATACATCACTTTGCGGTAAAAAGTGGAATTGTGAATTGCAAAAACCAATAATGGTTTGAATAGAAAATTTTCTGGAAGAGAAGACGGAATAGGATCTGATGGGTTTGGGATATTATGATAGGCTTGTGAAGGTAGTTTTGTTTGAGTTGAAAGGGAAAAAGAAAAAATTGTGAAAAAAGTAGGGGCGAAATAGTACTTACTTACTTACTAGCCCTATATAGACAGATATTATGTTTGTAAGTATGTATGTAATGTATGAGGAGAGATAGGAGAAAAAGAATATTTTTTATTTCCTCAACGTTTTGAATTATGTATTGACTTTTTCGCCTATCTTCCTGCTCCTTATTTTCACACCAAGCGTCCTTGCTCAATGTTCACTCTCCCTATCAGAGACAGTTGTGTAAAGTATTTTGGGCTGATGCTGCTATTCTATCCTTCTTCATACTGTCTTTTCTGTTGCCCAGCCAAGTCACCGTTGCCCCTGTTTTACACCACTATCATTCTGTCCTATCTTCAAATATGCCGTGCCCTCAAATTTTTTTATAAAAAGAACTTTCTCTTCTTCGTTTTATATTTCATTTTAATGCTTTCTCTCGTGGGAAAAGGAATAAATCTACTCTGATAGAGAAAAGGAGTAGAGTAGGTGGGTAAATTCAGTAAGTTGTTCCTCTCGCCCTGTCTGTATGCCTGCCTGTGTGTAGCCACTCTAAAGTATAACAGCTACCTAGCTTATAAAGTTACTCTACCATACACTTACTCTCGGCACATTTGCACATGGATAGGTATACAGAACACACACTCTGATTCATCTCTCTCTCTGCACCACCGCCGTTTATTTCCTCTGGTACACACACACAGCGGAAGAAGATAGGTAAGCTAACTTTCTGTTTCAACCATTTCATTCAAGCACAACCCAGACTTCCTCTTTACCTTTCTTTCGAAACAACTTCATACGTAAGAGGTAAATAGTTGTGTTTAGCCACTACGAGTTTTTCCTGCAGAATTCTCTATAGTCAATTGTATGTTAGCAGGAGAGTGAGTAGTGGCTAAGGAAATGGAAACGCTTCAGAAGGTCAGCTTATATTGTATACATCTTTTTTGTTTCGTCTCCGAACTCTGCACCTTGGTGGAGTAAAACACTTTTGAGAAAGGTATCTTGATAGAAAAGATGAGACAGAGTTGATTTGAAATCCGACTGGGACCATTTTCGTGCACGGTGCACTGACACTCAGCCACTGCAGTCCATTTTCCTTGAAATTGTGTTGTGATATTGGTGAAAATGAATTGGAGCAAGGTTCCATTATTTCCATTGTGTCAAAAGGGATGTATGTATGCATATTTTAGTTGGAACTACTAGAATGTAGTACGGTAAAGACTAAGAACATTGGAAAACGTGGATGCATATAGGCAGAGAAGTTTTAAGTAACCGTTTTGATAGTGCATCTGCATACTGTTGCTATTGCTGCATGGCTGAGTATAAATGTCGGGATTCATCAAAGAAAATGCAAATTCACTATTGATTAATGACGGAGGAGTAGAGAAGAATGGGGACCGTTTTGTATGAAGGGGAAAAATGTGATTTAGGGGTGTTAGCAGTAGTGGAGAAAGAGAAAAAGTATGAATCCATCAAATTAGAGAGATTGGAGATTTATTGTAGTACTTCCTTCTTGTGTGTATGTGTGTGTTATACAAGCTTGCTTTGTAGGAGAAATCAGGAAGAGATGAAAAATGGATTGTGTCTAAGATGGCAACAAATTTTGATCAAAACTTGAGTGGAGCATCAGAATCTTGTTTTTTCTCTAGAAATAGAGGAAATGAGAGAATTCTTTGAATTTTTGATTCAATTTCATCCCCAAGCAAATAAGTCATTTCTATGC
Source organism: Tomocerus maximus (assembly GCA_019776445.1). Lineage (NCBI taxonomy): Eukaryota > Metazoa > Arthropoda > Collembola > Entomobryomorpha > Tomoceridae > Tomocerus > Tomocerus maximus. The sequence continues at coordinate 10,803 of JABASH010000967.1, forward strand.
ACGAAATCGTTTTCTATTATGAATTCCCCCCTTCCCTCCTCTTCCCAGGTCCCCGTCCCGGGTACGTACACATAACACAGACTCACTTGCATCGCACGGTGTTCTCCAACTCTTTCCATTGCTGGGCTCATTCCATGCATTGCTCTACTGGTATAGTAGTAGCAGTGTTCTCTCAACTCTCGACAAACTTTTTCTCGTCTGCCTCCACATCCATTTTCGAAGGAAAATGAGATTTGGAATGAAGGCAAAAAGAGATGAAAATACAAAGAGCAAATGGCTTGTAAAAATAATAACATTGCATATAAAATACACTACTTAGATAGGTCCAACCATCCCATAGTGCGGACTCCTTTCTGTCCCAAGTGCGCCCATTGAATACATAAACTTGCCTTTTTACTACGGAAAACTTGGTTACCAAAAACACACTAGTACTTTCTACCAAATGTTTTTGTAATCTAAGTTTTTACGAATGTAAAATGAGAAAAATCATGACTTGGTTTTAGGTACCTTTTCTATTTGATATACATAGAGCAGAGTAGCGTCACATCAAATGAACAACTTTCTATTGCCTACTAGAAGTTGTAGCTTTGACTGTTTAGCTCTTTTACGGAACTTGCTACGATATTTTATACCATTCGGCAGTTATACCAAAGCTAAATAGCTAACAAGTCCATGTGCAAGTGCTAGGTATGTTGTATTTACAAAGTAGTCCGTTCATTTCTTAGCTATAACTCTATACCTATGCACTCTGTATGCACAGCACATCTCGTCTTTTCTATTATTATATACAATCAACTTGAGTCTTCACTAAACTAGAAGAACAGAGTCGGAAAGGGGTTCCTTCCTCTTCTCTCTCCTGATGTGTGTTTGTACAGTTTCAGAGTTTGTAAAGTATCATCTTGCACCGGCCAGAAAGCTCCTTCCTCATTCCCTGCCTCGAATTATGCACCGTTTTTTCAGTAAATGCTATTTCGATTTAAAACTGTATTTCCTATATTATATGCACTAGGAGCAGTAGGAGTCTGTTTCTACGAATCTCTATTATTCCATTATAGTTACCATTACGTACATTTCTATGCTACTGCATTATATACTCAATATTGCAGAATAGTAATGTGTAATTGTGCAATGGGAAATGTAATCTTATATACACAGGCACACAATGCACGCAGGTTAGGTAACATCGTTATATCTCTATCGAATCAAGGAACTGCATATATTATTTGTATGTACCTAAGTACCTACGTATTCTCAGAAGAAGTAAGTAGTTTTATTTCCTATTCCCCATGCACACGTTCACTTAACTCATTGTTAGTCTAACTTTCCATGTGTTCCTCCTACAGAATGCAATAGGATTTACCAATACTGCTGTGAAGTGCCTACTTACACATTTGTTGTTATCTGTAGCGATGAAATCGACTTGAGATCATCTCAACTATAAAATTGCCCAATCATATAATATTATTTGTCCTAAATTGGCTATTAGGAAATCTCAAGTGCAATTGTGCGCAACGCAAATGGTGATGTCGTAAATGTCATTAATAAAATGTAATGTTTTCTATTGTTGCAGTTGACACCGGCTTTGAAGAGACCGAGTCCAGAACCAGTGGACACGCGGTCGATGCCCGCGGCTGCTGTGCCAGTTAAGAAACCGAAAGCTCAAAAGAAGAAAAAGAAACGAGATCCAAATGAACCTCAGAAGTAAGTTTTTTTTACTCCAACCCTCTCTATCTCAGTTCTTTATTAGTTCCTGCAGTTAGTATTGGTCTTTCTTTATTGTCGATGGCTGTCGTTAGAATTTTTTCCCTTCTCCCAATGACTTTGAATAGCCAATCGTTTGATTTCGTTATATAAAATTACATAATATTCCTAGCGTTTTCTGCTTCTAAGCAGTAAATAGCTATGCTGACAGCAGAGTCTGTGATTTATTTAGCGTTTATAACAATAACTACATAACTTTAGTCTGACTGAACGGAAAAATTCAAATTACAGATCCCTCGAGTTCTCAAACTGCAAACTGCAATTGTTCATCACAGTAGAATACATATTTGACAATAACAAATTTGTTTCCTTTTGGTGTTTCCCTTTCATGTTTCATATGAATGTCTGTCATCTGTCACACCATATTATTTCGGCTACAATATGAACAATGTGAAGTATGAACCAGAATTTATTAATTTATTGCGCCTGAAGTGTAAACTTACATTGGTTTTCTAGATATATAATGCATCGTTTCTTGTTTAATTAGTTAGGACATAATAATATACGGTCGAAGCATAGTAGTTTGAGTTGATGAATAGAGTTCATTTATTCTACTTCGCAACTCTCCGAGTGCATGTCATGGAAAGGCTTATGCATTAATGTATCTGTAGCTATGCAGGATTTACCGTTTGAAAAAGTTATATAAAATTCACTGATTTCAGGATTGTTTAATTAACTTCGATTTTAAATTACCACTTTAGTTTTGCACATGCAGACTATGTTTTGTGTGCAGGAATAATAATTATATGTACCTGAATCCTCTTTTCGTCCCTGAAATAATGGACGCATGTAGCTTATAATAATGAAATAGTGTGCGGTCAAACTTAAAGGGAATCTTCAATATTACAGTAATCACCACGATCCTGAATGTAAAATTTATGCCTGTATTTTATGATTGCGTGACCTTTGCCATAAACGTAATACCACGGTGCGGTTTGCTAATGACAATATTTACGCTTCATTATAATTTGTATATAGTGAACTGGCTTTGCCAATGTTTTATGTAAAGTTTTTAGTTGATTCTAGTCTCAGGTTGTCGACCATTTGCCTTGGTCTTTCTATATTACTTGGGTTTTAGACTATCTGCTCTCCCTGAGTACGAAGTTGGCTTTTCGGCACGGTAATGTTTATGTGTGCTCATTGTTATTTTACACTGTGGTTATTACATTTCGTAGTTGAGAGAGGTATTATTCCCTCAAACTGTACTGTAGCGTCACAGTCAGTTAAAGAAGGAAATAATTCGTATTAGAATGAGTGTCATGATGAGTAAGTTCTGACTAAATTAGGATAAGTTTGTTTTAATACCCAGAAAAAGGATAGTAAAGGAATTTTTCGACTGTAGATACATGTTTAGCCTGTAGTAAATGGTTAGTTCGGATATGAATTTTGGAGTTTGGAGGCAGGTAGACGTTCTTTAGAAGTAGCATGGAAGGGAATGGAGCTAGACCACCCGTACATAAATGCTACAAATAATAAATGTATTAAATAATGTTCAAAGCATAACCAATTTACGGTTGTGAGCTAGTTTTTCTGCTCCGTAAAAAAGATGTTGTAGTAGTTGTAAAGTAAAGTAAAGGCTTTCTTAAGAAAGTCGTAAGATGGAAAATAAATTTATAGTTTATCGTAGGGAAATGGTGCTTCTTGTATTTAGAAAAAGGGAAGAGAGAGAGTTTTCTCGTGGATATACTTGGAGACTAACAATAAGCTCATGAAAACGGAGAAAATAATAGTAAAGAGAAGGAGATGTAGTTTATAATATTATAAGATATTGCTTGCTACATGCTTGCATACATATTACTACTAGGCACCACACTACGTGGTGGAATAAGTAGTAGACTCGTGCACATGTCATATCGATCGAGTAGGATAAAAAGGAGCAAAAAAAGGAGAGGGGAGCATAAAAATCGGAAACAGAAATAATTTAATAAGCAATATGTCACATATTATTGTTTGAAACATTTATCAAGAAAAACAAGAATTTTTCCCTCTTGTGCTATCCAAAGGTTCTCATTCACTCTACCCAAAGTATTCTACTTACATCTTCCCGTCCAAGATCCAACAAAACACACAGTTCTAGACAGGCACCCCTACAATCCACTACTATGCTTATTGCTTTATGTACAAAATGCGTGTTCCTCTAACTTGACTTTAGTCAGAGCCGAACCGGAACCATGCAATAAAAGATATACAAATGCTGCAGAAACATATTTTAGTGGTGCGGACTACATGGGCAAAAGCCCGAATATCCCAAATCGCGAGCTGGAAACAAGTACACACACAATGTATAGACTAGCTTATATTATACAGAAGTATAGCAGTCCTATGACTTGGCCAAGAGTTCTGATTGCTAGCATAGCATTTCTATTTTGCTTGTACAACGACTCTATCTCATCGTCAGTCTCGTTTGATAAAGGCCGTTTTGGTTAAATAGCATCGGAGTTTGGAGGGTTCCCTAAAAGTTTCTGCTGTAAATGATAAGAGCATTTCTTTGAATTGAGATTAATTTACATGAGAACTGCTACTAATGAAACTATCATCATTTCTCTTTCTAAAATTAGTTTGCTTTTTAATTTGTTTCCGTCAAGTGCAAACAAAAACTTATTTCCTCCTGAAATCAAAAGATAGTTTTTCTTCTCGAAAGTAAGCCAATAGAGAGGAATTGCCATTTTGATTGATAACAGTGACTAGGTAAACAGTGCATTTACTATACATCTAGTAATGGTACATCAAACCCTGTATAGATGATAAAGTTGCATTCAACTCTTAGATAGAAATACTTTCTAATGCAATAATGGAATAGAGTGATCGAGTAAACATACATAGAGTCTAGAAACTATGCTGATGCCTGCTGCAACGCAAACCATCCCGGCACACTCTCTTACTTTGTTGTATAACAAAACTAACAACGAGCACTACTTTGCTCCAAAGATTGGAGAGTGAACGTTATTTATCAGTTGAGTATAGTCCTGCATGTAATGATATTGGTGGTGGTGGGGCTGCACGTATTTATAGTTACATGAGTTGTGTAGATAGGTAAATAGATACATACATAGGTAAGCCTAGTCTATGTACATAGTTGTCTAATGAAAAGTTTCTTGTGTTGCTATTATGTGCAATAAAGTTAGCTTGCTTTCCTTTTCTTGTGTGCGTAAATAGAAAGGAGTGATGCGGTAAGGGGAGAGTAGTTTTTGTTTTAGTCTAAAAGGAAACTTTAGCTAGCATAAAAATGTACTTGTGGCTAAGTTCAATAGCCGCCTTTGAGTGGGATTGTGTTTTCGTTAATGTTTTTGGTGAGAGAGAATGTATTTTTTGAAAGAAAATGATGAAGGGAACGATGACAATAAGTAAGTAGAAAGTGGGGCTTCTTGGTGGGAATTGGGAAACAAGAGATAGTTACACTACGCAGATACACAGACACACTCCCTACACATAGTACAGACACACACAGCAATAACAGAGGATGAATAGAGAGACAATGGATGGATAGCGACTTAGTAGACTACTATGTCTATTATACGAATTATAGACTCACACTATAGAATTTCCAACCGAAAGCTTGGATATCTTCTGGGAAGGAAAGAAATGTGTGACTTTATGTGTGGGAAAGAGATCCGAGAAAGCAAAGCTAGGGAAATCCACTACTCCTCTTACTACATTTCATTCAACTATCCACTGCTATTCTATATGCGGAAACGGGACCTTGCCAATGTATACATTTTAGACTGGCTACAGAAAAATCACTCTTAGAAATCGCATCTAGTGCTTAAAAAGTTTTAATTGAAAATTAACAAATTGCATCACAGAGCGTGCTGCAGAAAATGTTTTCTTAGTTAAAAATATTATTTTGATAGTATTTATGCGAGTGTGGTATCCTTTAAGTAGGCACTAGAAGCTGTAAGAGAGGAATGAATAGGCAGTGAATGCTGAAAGAAAGGAGATATAAGAGATAATATTGCATTATATACAGATAGTTGTAGTAGTAGTAGTAATAGTGAAAGTAAAGTTGTGTGTTCTCTCTCTCTCTGACATAGAATGTATGTATGTGGATGTAGTGTTAGTAGTGCAGTGTGGGGATTGTAGTAGTTGTGTGTAATAACAGTCGTTGTATGTGTGTAATAAGTAGTAGTAGTGAGTAAGAGAAACGAAATGTATTTTTTCAGATGAAGAGAAAGAAGGGGAAAGGAAAGAAAGGAGTAGCTACTACTAGGCACTACTACGTACTACTACAGATAGTGGAGACGGAGAAAGAATGGAAGGATAGAGCATGAGAAAAGAGGGAAGAAAATTGAAAGTGCTTTTATCTCAAATTGATTCTTGGGGACATTTTTGTTTTCTCCTTTTTGATATTTTATTCGGTTTTCACACGAAGAGAAAATCATACAATTGCATAGAATGAAAGAGAGATATAGTAGTTGATGGAAGTTGTACTTAGGATACTTACTTAGTTTTCACTGTGTGGAGTTACTAGTTGCCTCGTCTTCCTTTCAATAGGCTCATTCTCCCCTTAATGTATGTACAGCTGTATAAAAGACACAGGAAGGAAAAAAGAAATCATCATATCCTTTCACGTCCAATTCTATTCCTTGATCAGTACGGATTGACTTGATCAGCTTTGATTTGACATTGACATCATCGGATCCCAACACTTTTTCATCGTTCCAGATGTACACATTACTTTCAACTTGAGTTGACACGTTCTCGCTTTCCCCCTTTTATCTAACGCAGTTTCTTCCCTGCACTAGCACTATAGTCAGAAAATACAAAGTTAAGTGGATACACACTCTCTAACAATAACCAATTCTCCTCCGTGAAATAATATTATAAAGACGCTTTTGTACCAATCAAAATAATGTAACTACTCTCTTTGTCACTAACATTGCAACATTCAATCTGTCAATTGAGATTTTCCGAAGGTTAACTCGATTAGTTGTAGTCAGTGAACACTCTTCTTTGTAGACACTCGCTGTGCATAGTTGCGTAGTATTTATATTTAAGTGCATTTGCTTTAGTATGCCAGGAATAAAGTATTTTATCTCTAGGTAGCTCTGTCATTTGCATATATTATAACTAAATTATATATAGTAAGTAATGTATACGATGAAAGTAGTATTTACAAATTATAAATGTACTGAAAGGTTTATTTATCCTTGTAACAGGCCGGTGTCAGCGTACGCTTTATTCTTCAGGGACACTCAAGCTGCAATCAAAGGTCAAAATCCCAATGCATCCTTCGGAGAGGTCTCGAAAATTGTGGCATCTATGTGGGACGCTTTGGATGCGGAACATAAAAACGTAAGTGTATTTTCATCTTTTCGTAGTGTGATCCAAGATAGGGTGGATGCTATACATATAGACAGTTTTTGTTGCACTACTCTGCACAAAAACGGGTGTTGAAAATGCGGACGCAATATTTCACTGCCTAAACTAATTTTAACAGTTAACACGTTACTGTTACTACTATATCCATCCTTTTGTGTCTATTAATTAGCTGGTTGTCATAAATCATTAAAAACATCTTTGGCGTGAGTGGAAAGGTATTAAGGTATGCTTTTGTAATTTTTTGTGGAATGCCGAATGAATAGAGGCAGTGCACAATCGTTGTAGTAGTTAAAAAGTTAAAAAAGAACGGATAACACTTGGAAATTATTAAATTATGAAATTAACACAGCGCAGCATCGTAAAATGAGATATTCAACGCATGCATGGTGGTGAGTCAATAGTGAGTGAGTGGTATGTTTTGTTTTGCGTATTACGTGGTAGACAGAATCGGTAAATACTACACTATTATTATAGTAGTTATATATAATTTACATAGAAGTGGGTTCGTCGGGGAAAAAGAGATTTATTTCTGGGAACAGAGTGTTCATTCTGATTTCGCAAATGGTTGAAAGGAAATAAAAGTGGCAGATGGAAAAAAATGAGAAAAGTAAACTTTCGATTTTTTACGCTTCAGCTAAAAATCAAAACGTTGCCGTTGTATGCATAGCAGAGAGGAAAGTACCTAGTGTTTAAATTATAGAGTTAGATAAGTTAAAAAAGAAATTAGGACTTTTGTAGAGTGGAATTGCAAAATCTACTATGTACAATATAGAAGGTGGATTATGCATGTGTACAAAATATAATGCCGTAATAGAAAAGAAAGAATAGAAGTATGGAAAGAGTTTTACTTTGTTTTTCAGCATATTTCTCTAGTGAGTTTACTGATTCCAGGCTGGCAAAGTTTTAAATTAATTTGACGCGAGCAAAAGAGTGAAGAGTTCAAGTTTTTTTATTCCCTAACTATTTCATATTATAGAATGTACAGATAAGAATTGTATACAGATATTAGATGTGTCCATGTACTCAAATGCGCTATAACTAAAAGGCGGCATCATTCTTTTTGTATGGGCAACTGTGTACTACACGTACGTGTGTTAGTGTAGCAAAGTGAAGTTGTAACTGTAACTTTCGTAAGAATCTCAACTCTTACTATCATACTTTCGTATAAATATGCAGGAACTGTATCGGCGTTCTTAGAAATGTACGTATAGGTAGCAGGCTTAGTAGAATTCAATCATGTACTTAATATTCCTTCTAATATAATTTTGAGAATAACTTACTCCACATACCTACACGTGTACGAAACACTTTAGTATTTATTAGTAATAAGTAGTGCATTGCACATATTTTAGACATACTATAATGTATGTTCGTTTCAATATTTCCCATGCCTCTTAATTAACGTTGAAGTTTTAAGTTAGGATCTCCTCTTGAAGTTGACGTAGCGAAAATATTTGGTTTATCAATGTGTACATTCTATTAAATATTATTAGCCTCACTTAAATATGATTTTGATTTGTGTAGAACTCGTGAGATATTAAAATGCGAAATTGAATCAAGAAAAAAATAATTAGAAAAGTTGATGTAAATTAGATTTTGTGGGGTACAAGCGTACAAGTGTAGATAGGGGTACTACGATACGAGCATAGGAATCAAAATACAGTTGAGGAAGTGGTACGCATGTAGAGAAGATTTTTTAATTTTGTGTGTGATCAATGAGCTTTTAGTATAGTGTAGCGGTTAGTAAATATATAGATTGTTAGCATGTAATAAGATGTTTTTTGTTTGGAGGAAGAAAAGCATTTGGTAAAAAACATAATTCAACTAGAAGTATGCATTAGTGCTAAAAGCATGTTGAAGCACAAATCATTATTCTGATGCTAAAAGTTTTCTTTTGACAAAAATGACCGACGGGAAGTTTTTGTCGCCTACTAGGATTCCACTTTACTCTGTTAGTCTAATGCTTATAACGTTATTTCTATGCAAACTGGTATTATATGGAAAGAGATGGCATTTGTGATATACACATTGGTATTTCATTTGATGCCCATGCACACTTATGTAGAATGAAAGATGCTGAATATTTTCCTTGTTTAAAACATTAATAAGAGAGAGAGTGAGGAAGGGGGAGATATTCGTCGTATGTGTTTGTTTGTATGTTCGTTCGTGCTATTTTGCAATGTTATGTGACTACGCATTGTAGGTAGGTATGTGAAATGTGAAAATTCTGTGCTGTGTTGTTTGTGTTCAGAATAAGTAGTGAGTCAAATTTTCTTGAAGAACAAAGTTGTCGTTTCTACTTTTATATGCAAAGTTGCGCCTAGAATGTTAATTTTTGAATGGCCAATGAGAAAGAGACGAAATGAGTCCCCTTGATGAACATTAAATGACGTATTTATATCATAGTGTCGAGACATAAATGTTAATTATGTTTATTTGAAAGAGAGACTGGCTACTAATTTGACAAGAGTGAAATTCTTACATTTGAGTGATCATGGACTCTGTAATAATTTCGTCGCAAATTTGAACAATTATTTGTCTTTATTATGCTAATTAGAGCGACTTGTCTCCGTTTCTCTTGCCTTTTCCCAAGAGTTACGGTCTCGTCGTGCCCATCCGCTATCCACTCACACAATCAGCACATCTACAAAAGAATAGGTACATTACCCTACACATGTTTCCGTCCGCCCACCCTCAATATTCCCCAGCTATGATCTTTCTATGTCCTCCTTGCATTCTTCCAACTCCTTCCATGTAAACATTCTCAGATTTGCACACGCTGCTGAATAAACGTGGACATTGCCCCTATCCACAGATATATTTATTAGTCGCATTTACCGTTCAACTGTTTTATGTACAATTACGCGTTCGGAACATTCACAAAAAACCCAATTCTCATCAACCAAATCTATTCTCTAGCTACACTCTCCCAATCTAATGCTCTGCATAAAAACCCAATTGGAATGCTTGTAAATGTAAATGTACCTTGACTAGTCATTTTCAACGAGGAAATCGCTTCGTGATACGTGTCCTAATTCCCACGTATATCTTTCAGAATTAATTGAAATTGAAATCTTTCTAATCTTCTACAGAATTATTTTAGTCACTTCAAACAATATTTTTACGCTTCAATTTGATGTTTCCCATCCCTCCCAACAATAACAACATATTAATGTCCTTTTCTCATTTTTAGTGGATTCTAATGTTATTAAACCGTAAAGTGAGATCCCAAGAATAGAAATTATGTCTGCTCATTAATGACTTCTTGTGATACCATTCGGTATGTTAACTTTCACACATATCTGCCTTAATTAGAAATGATGTGCGAGCTAGTGACTCAGATAAAATACTTTCATGTTGTTTATTTGTAGAAATGGTAATGGTAGCAATTTGTCGCAATACAGAAAATCAACAGCCATGTGTCAAACATTTTGACTCAGCTTTCTTTAGCACTTTGATACAATGTAAGAAATTTTCTATTGTTGCAAGTACCATTGTTGTTCACATTTTTAGTTTTCTATACGAAAAAATGCTTGCAATCATTTCTCAGTTTTGAGGATAAACCAAAAGTTGTCTTGCAAATCTGCTCATGAGTGAAAACTGTATATATGTAACTCTTTGATTTTGACACAGACTGAAAAATTCACATTTATCATTTTATAATATTTTAATGAAGCGAATTAGGTTTATAATTTTCATTTTATCATTAAACAGAGGTCAATAGTGGCAAGTGTAGGTGATCGGGGTTCATACCTGTTTTGTAAACTACCGATATGTTTGACTAAAGATGAGCTAAGTTGGCTTAGTTAAAGTAACAGTGCGGTAATAGTAATACATTGGTTAACTATATGTATAGCTGAGGCCAACCACTCATTGCATCAAAAGGAGGATGAACTGACTGAATGGATGTGTAATAAAGTGTTGCTAATGTGACTATTGTTGATGATTTCTCTAGGTGTACAAGAAGAAGACCGAAGCGGCGAAGAAGGAATATCTGAAAGCGTTGGCAGCGTACCGAGCCAGTTTAGTCTCAAAGGTAAAGATATCTAATACCTACTATAAAAACATTCTTGTGTAGTAATCCTACTAAACTAAAACCTCAACTTATCCAGATTATATTTTTGCATTCGCCTGAGGGCTAAAACTGCTTCAAAATTGCATTATAATTCTTAAAGTTATAAAAGTAAATTGGTAATAGTTCTCAATAATTTCACGTGCATTAACAATTTACAAAATCAAAACGTAGTTAAAACAAGCAATCTCAATAGGCATCTTAAAACAAGTGTTTTTGGCATGTAATATAAGTAAAAATAAATTTTTTGATCTAAATTAATAGGATATTTTAGTTATATTGTACTATCGAAATTTATCGAATACTGTATTCATATTGCATACTGTAAATATGCTACTAATAGATGAAATCAGTATATAAATTATGTACCACTTTTGCCTATTGTGACACAAGTGTATATTCTGTGTATCAGAGCTGTTATATGTGTCCTTCAGTGTAGATACTATCTAATTTTGTGCTAGGAAGTTAGGGAAAGGACAATAAGTTAGTTATGTTATGTACCTGTGTACAATTCATGTCTAATTTCGAACCTTTGCTGGCATATTGTAAGTTCATAATGATATTAGTTAGCTGTTCGTGACTTAAAACAACTTCAAGGGTTATAGACCTATTAATTAGTACCTGCTCGTTTTATTGCAACAGTCACTCTGCTAATAGCGACGATACAATGCTTTCATTACTTGATACTATCATCCAAAAAACTATGATACTCAGCTTGCTAGCTCCAACTCTAGTCACTATACAATGCACAAAAATTTATTTAGAAAGCATTTTACTTTTATACTAGCAAATGAATTTTTAACATTTCAGTAGTTGTAATCATAACTTTTCAATCTAACTTCCATATGTATACTGTAGTTGTGTAAAAAATGCAGGGATGTATTAAAATCATTCTATTCAGGATACGAAATTATGGAGGTGGTTCATGTGTTGTGCAAATGTAAATTACCTCAACATTAGAATTATACAAGTTGTTGAGGAACAAATTATTACTGATTAAAATATACAATGTGGATAGACATAGTGTGTCAGCAGAAACTGAAACTATCAACTGTGTATAATCTCTTATATTTGGAGAATGATTATTTAAAAAGAGTGTTATGATGTGATGTCGACTGCGAGAGTATCACAGGATACACAGCATAGCAATCCCTATGTCACCGGAAGGGAAGCAGGACACCAGAGAGTGTCGACAGCAAATGACAAAAAATGAAATCTAGCGAGAAATTTAGTAGGTCCTACAGAGTGGTGTAGTCTGCCTAGTCTTCCTATGTATGCCGACAAACGTGTTTATTATGTAATGTATTTGTATTGTTATTGTTTGTGTTGGAAACGTAGGTATTTGATGTGAGCGATAGAAATGTTTGCGAAAAGATAGAGATGTTTAGATTGAGATGTATGTTTAGCTTGTATTAGTTTAGTTATAGGAGGATCCTATTTATTTTTCTGGTTTATATGTCGGTGGATGTTGTCATAAGCTGCGTTTGCTTTGGATTTAAAGAATAGGCTAACACTGTACATCACACACATGGGTAGGTGTAAGAGAGAAATGCACTGCCGAAAGCTGAAAAGAAAGAAAATTGAAACGAAGTCTGTCTATACAGAGTATTGTGAGCAGAAGTACATAAGAGTAGTCGAATTACTGTGTAATCGTAAATATAAATAGTGAGTGAACTGAGTGAAGTTACATTAAAAGATTCTCAAAGTAGTAGCACTAGTAGACGAAAAATCTGTAAAGCTTTAGGCTGAGTTGTGCTATATATGCATTTCAAATACGGTATATTCTTTCTTAGGTAATATGCGATTTAGATATGTAGTTTATTTATATAGTTAGTCTTACAAACGCAAAACGAAATGATATCACTTCGTATCGCACTTATCTGTGAAAAAAGATGAAAAAGTGCCAAATTATGATAATAACGTCATTTGTGATATGCATAACAAAAGAGATGATTTTAAGCGAAAATCCGGCTGTCTCTTCAACTCTTTGGGAAAAGGACAAAAAATTTCATGTACACATCAAAAGGATTCAAATCGTTACTTTTTCATGAGAAGGGTGGAGTTCCCTGATATGATACGCTACTACAGATAGATGAACATGCTTAGAATCCTAGGCTTCCCTGTAGGTGATATGCTCAGTGATATTTCGTGATATGCTCAGTGATATTTCAATGTTAGTAGTTACACTACACTTAACATATATTATAATATATGACAACGATGAGATGATACTCATGAGACTACCCACTTGTATTTTGTAGTATACGAGTGTGAGTAATGTTGTAACGCTACGTAATGATAAGTATAGTGTAACTGTTTCTTTTTTCTACTTATTTTATTATACATAGTATCACCAATTTATTATGCTACTGTAAGTATAAATGTTTTCTTTCATGATATCTAATCTTCAGTTGCTATAATTCTTGTCCTTTTCCGAATTCTTATGACAAACTACGATCTTGTCATTATGCGCCTACGGTAACATATACTTTACTGATTTTACTACATTTGTACGTGCTCTGTACAATTAAGTGGCAACGAGTAGATAGAATTGTTGGCATTTCAATGATTTTCAAGAGTGATATCATTTTCTATGCGCAATAGATGTCTATTTCTAGCTGGATTTTCTGAGCAAAAACTGTTATGATCTACGTAAATGTGAAAATAAGCTTAGAAAATCTTACCCGTCTGTGTTTGCTAACAATTATTGCAATTTGCAAACTTAAAATCTATTGAAGACATGATTTTTCTGTACACATTAACTGCGCCATCAACTATGTAAATCCATAATGGCTACAGTACGTGATATACACACTCTTACATAAGAATTGTATATCATATAATTTCACAGTCAAAGTTTCCTTCTTGGAGGTCCTTTACATCTATCTGTTTGATACTTCTGCCATTACTTATATAAATAGTAAAGGAGATGCTTAGTTTTCGTAGCAAAATAATTATTGAGTTTGAGAAAAATAATACCAAAGAATTAATTGCTAGAATGTTTCTTTCTCTTCAATATTTGCAAGATTTTTCTTTTCTGATTATATAACATTTAAGTTGTTTATAGCCTTTTGCGCTTAATTTGTCAAAATGCATTAGTATGGCCGTGTTGCTTTCCTTTTTGGAGTACTTGGAGTAAAAAGACTGTGTTGTTACTTGTATAAATTACTTGTGAGTTCCTGTGCCGGGAAGGTATATTTTTCTTAAAGAGTTATAGATCTCCGTTAGAGAAATAGAGATATACATGATGTCGAATATAGTATGCAAATGTAGAGAGTATCAATAACACTATAGTTGTAGAGATATTAGATACATTGTATATAGCAGAACCATTAGAAGCTATTTCGCCAGTGAAGTCTGATCTCTCTTACTCTCTCTCGCTCTGGTCGTGAGTTTATTTATATTCTGTACATGTACTGTTTAGCATCATTGCCAGAATATTTCTCAATCGTATTTATATTATAGTTTGAATCAAACTCTGATTTCCATTGTGGTATTACGGTACTAGTGGTACTACTCTGATGTCTGTCTATATAACTAGGCTATAAGAAGGAGTCTTTTTAATTTGCATTGATATACTTCTGTATAAATGTTCCATAAATTATTATACGTATTTGTAATTGAATAGACAATTACTTCCTTTCATTGAATGAGCCGCTGTAAACCAACTGAGCTGTAAATCATTTCATTTATGACATTGAAGCTATGATTTTAAGGATTTATCTTTGCTTGGTTGATGTTTTATTTGAATTTACGTATAAATAATTTTATTTATGCATTGGGAGACATTATAGGACAAAAAAGCAATAATTTTGAATTTATTGCTACACTTCGTTTTATTATTTTTGCAGGACCAAAAGGGATTTGTGTATGTCGTCTCTTCTTTGCCCAATGTTTTGCGTTATCTACAATCTGTACTCTGTACCTAACGCAGTACACTGTGCAGCACATTAAATTAGAGACTCCCTACATAAAATTTATTACCCATATGCAGGGAGTTAAATATAAAATCAGGAAAATTAAAAGACATATACCAAATATCAAGTCTAAGCCTTAAAAAATGTAAAGTGCACTGATAAATTATACAGATTTACAAAATTTATGAAATATTACTAAATACTTTAATACGCTATGAACTTAACTTACTACTCTTTGGGATGTCGTCTTCTACACAAATATAGTAGTAGAGACTGGCAGAAGTAGTAAAGTCCTCAAGTAGCATTATTACGTTATGACTTTGTGCAAATGTTTCAAAGTTCCGTCCTGCCCTTACACTGTTCGTTAGTGAACAATAGAATGAGGATGATAATGCATCAACTCTTGTTTCTGCTTCATTTTATCTCAATCTAATATACATCCTGAATTCTTGGCCGATTTCAAGCCTAAGTTACATTGCACACTTCGACAGTAATTCTGCTGAAGACCAAATTATTCTCTACTTACGTCAAAATTAGTACTGGTCATTCACATTCTTTGAGCTGGTCGGCTTGCTAGACCATTAAATTGTTACTGCGAACCATTTACAGAAGATAAAAAACTGCTAGTGAAAACAAAATGAAATTCATGGAAACATTCTACTTTTAAAGTGACCGCATACGTAGGACCCGTTAATCAAATTTTGTCTGTTAAAAGTTTCTGTTTAGTTTTCGTTTCCGCTCTAGCTTATTCTTTGGAGATTAAAATTCGTATAATTATCAGATCCTATAGGTAAACAGAAAATTGTGTGCACATGACAGTACATATCTGTATATAAACTTTTGAATCATTTTTAACATAACCTGATATTTTCTCTTAATTAGTTTAGTAAGGATTATATGGGTACATAAGTATCTACTATATATTTATCTATAGATATTGATAAATGTAAGTTCACATTCTCTATAATATGGGAAGTGTATCATATGAGGATATCGAGATAAAAATTCGAAGCAAGAATTTATTTTTGTAATACTAAGTTAGTAAACGTTGAAAAGCAATATTTAGCATAATTTATGTGTATTTATGTAGCAGAATTAATGTGTAGTGTGTAAAATTGTACTGTTGGTATTGCGCCGCATTTGAAGAATAGAAAATCAGATTTGATTCTTGAGAATACGGAAGTAGGAGCATAAGTCCTTGCCTTGTGTTAGTTCGTTGTTCTTAGAGAGCAATAAGCTCTGTAATGATTAGACAATAGACAGAGGGTAAAGCTTCGTTGGATGGATGATGATAGTAATACAATAATATAATAATCATAAATAACCATCCATTATAATGACAAATCAAGGGAATAATACGTTTGTCTGTAGTATTCCTTGTTTTGTTCTCGTTTTCTGGAGTACAGATGAGAAATAGCAGAGTGGGTGTGTTATATTATTGCAGAATGGAGAATGAATGAATCGAGAGCTGAGGGAATCATATTCTACTCTGGGATAACTCAACTGACTAAAAATAATTGGGTTCTAGACAGAGCTTCATAGAACAGAATACATCAGTGCAAAACTATTCTATTCTGATAACAATAATCAGGGAAAAGTTATGTCATATAATACGTATAGTATTATTGTAGTTATTTAGTACCCACTCTTAAATACGTAGGTATACATACAAGAACAAGATGTATCTCTATAATATCATCTAATATGCTATTAGATTATCTGTGGATCTACTTATACAAGAACGAATCTTTAATAATAAATATACAGACATGTTGTATGTCTGTTCTTGTTACTGTGCTACTATATGTGATGGGCTGTGTAACATAATGCACAGAAATACTGCGTGTATGTGCTGTGGAATGCAAACCTCAATCACTAACTTAGTAACAGCATTAGTAACTGAAGTCTATATATTGTAGTGTGTATGTTATGATATTACGGGAAAGTGAGAGACGGAAATCTAACAAATTATTAGTTAGCGCATAAAATGGAATGATGTAGGTACTTACAGCAAATCAAAGAGAGACCGATTTAGAATGCCATTGCAATGTAGCGTTCATAATGAATTGGTGAAGGATTAATGAGCAACTCTGGTATATATAAATATAAATAAACCATAAAATATTGGTATGCTTATATACAGTTGGTATTTCCGCTTTGTATTAATTATATTGGTATACTAAGGTAGAAGTAGAAGGGCAGAAAGCAGAAACGACTGACGAATTGACGACGTTGACTGAAGGAAAATTTCAATTGAATGATGTATTATCTAAAAGTACCTACATTTTTCAGAAATATTTTGGTTACCATTATGTATTATTATTTCATAAAATGGCTCAAGTTTTGCAAAATGTATTCCAATCGATCGGTAGCTGAAAATTAAAGGTAGCTTATATTTCTTATGGCTTGATTTTAGTTTACGGATTATAACCTTTGAACCGTTTTCTGTGAAAGTCAGTATTTGCTCTATTACTTATGTTAAACCTCATATAAATTTTAAATGAGTTAGGTTAGGTATCGTATGCATTAAGATAGATTGCCGTAATATTTAAAACATGACCTGTGGATTTAGGTATTAGGCTAAATCAATAATAAAGTTGTAAAACTCATGGAGTACGATATTATGCATGTGGTGTAGTAACTTGTGTTCAGTAGATCAGTGTACATATATGCAGTTTTATATAAATACCTACGTTGAATGACTGCATGAGCTACAGTAGCCGAATCACCGAGAGAAGCAGGGTAAAATGAGACGAATTATGTTGCAAAGACAGCACTCAGGGGCTATTGTCGATTTCTTTTAGCTTATCATGTGTAAGTGTAACTATTGTAATGTACGTGTGTATTTTATGCCATTTCTGGGAAAACCCATATTATGGTCTTCTGTTTTGCAATTATTTTGTGCAAACAGTTTTAGTTATTTTTTGTTAACAGTAATGGTCTATTAAAGGTAAAGTGAATACCTAAATAGGGCATTCAAAATGTAATTACACGTACGCATAGGCGGGCATGACGGGACCTACTTTGGTAGGAACGAGAAATTGGTAGACACTTTGAACAAATAAGGAAAAATTTTATGAAGTTTTTTGTTTATTTTTTGTTGCAGGGAGCCCCGACAGATTCTGCGGACGGAAGTGGAATGTATCCTCCTAGTTTTAATGCAAATATTTCATCTCAACAACATTACTCGACTCATAGCCAGTCGCAAAACTATTATGGAAATCAAGGTGGGCAGTCGTCTCATCCCTCTCAGCCGACATCTCAACAGAAGAAGTCACCGCAACAGCAACAACAGCAAGTGGTTCAACAAAGTCAGCAGCCACCACCTCAGTCGTCAATGCCACCACCACAAACCCCACAACAGGCTTCCCAGCAACAACAACAAAGTCATCCAATGATGCAACAAATGACAAATAGTCATATTGTTGACAATCAGTATGGCGCTATGAGGCATAGTGCAGGATATCTAAACCCGGTACGTCATATAGTCAACTGAAAGCATTAATATGTATATATAAGGTCATAAACGAAGGACAATTTGCTTTTAACGAGTACATAGCATGGCTACTGTCAAGGCATATTAATAAGTACAATGGTATTATTTATGTGTGACAATGACAATTAAAGCAGGCATGGCATGCATGTAATGTTTTTGCAGAGTAGGTCGTTTAGGTATGAAAAATGATTGATTGATAATTTATTTATGACCTAGTGTATGAACATGTGCATAACTGAAGGAATATGGAAGTAGCAGTTTTGTTTTTCGTTTTAGCCTTGGAAATAGAATACAAATGACTTTGACTTTGTGTATGAATAATTAGGAAGAGTGACGATGAGTATTTGAGTGTGCTGAGTGTGAAGAATATTTTTTATTTGCAGATGGGGGATGGAAGTCACGGTATGGGGATGACTGGAGGAATGCACATGGGAAGTGGAGGTCATGGACAAATGCCCGGCCCTGTCATGAGTCATATGAATGCAGACAATCACAATCATAGCCAGCGACAAATGTGTGTCCGGAACGGTTGTAACAATATTGCAATGGCGAGTCCAGATTGGGATGACGAGTATTGTTCCAGCGAATGCGTCGTAACTCACTGCAGGCAAGGCTTCGACTCCTTCAGAAGATACATTCCATCTTATGGGCAATACACCATGCCTGGATCTTGTGATTTTACATGATTCTGTTCTGTCTAATTGTATATATTTTAACTACAAAGATCACACCATAATATTCCGCTCTATATAATTACTATACTATAGGGATGTCTTTACTAACTGGGTGACACACAATCAAGGAGGAAATACCAATTATGGAAGCAGTGTCAAGTGAGTGGCATAATACAATTCTACATCTATAGGTACATACATTACATCTGTCCTGTCTGTCCCATCTTATGTTCTATTGTAGTTTTCTATTTATTGTATTATTGGTTTGGTTTGACTTGGAGGGACTGTACTGTTGTGAGTGAGTTCAATTCAATGAAATCAAATCAATGATTCTCAATTTGCTCTCCTCAAGTGCTCTGCTTTGCTTATATCATCTAAGTGAGTCTGATTGAGAACATGTTGAGTCAGAGAGAGGAGTTTGCGAAAGAAATTGACTTGAATTGAATACAGAGGAAAAGGGTTTGTTGTAATAGACTTCTCGTAAATGCAGGTTTAATGGACCGGGTAACAGCGGAGTGGTAGGAGCTGATGGATTGTCCTACGTTACTTAAAAGGCGAAGATTGTTGTACTCGTATCGTATTATAGCTGACAATGAGTTCGAGCAAGGAGGTTCCATTGATTTCATTTTAATCCTTAAGACATCATTATCCTGTTTTAATATATAATGATAAATATATCTACCTAATTACTATATATACAAATAAGTATAATAGTACCTACATAATAATATGTACTATGTAAATCGTATAATCGTAAATGTATATACAACAATGTACACGTACCACTTAATCATTATTATGTGTATCCTAAGATTATTCTATGTACTTAGGTAAATCAGCTATAAATGTACACACGTATTTAGACAGCAGATAATT
>JABASH010000968.1:0-30902 GCA_019776445.1 Tomocerus maximus
CGACTCAAATTTCTTTCCATTGTTATGCTGTGACGTATGCCATTGTTCTTCCGATGAATGGAATCAACCTAAGCCTGGACTAATAGTAACACTGATTTTCGTTCTGAAACAATGAAAACAGATCTAGATGAGTCTCATAATTTAAATTCTACACAATTTCTGATTTAGAGACCCAGCATACATGTGCATGTGATATGTAAAACTATGTAGCAGCAACCGGTATATTATTTACATAGTTTTGAAAGATTTTAGTAGAATTTCAAAAAATTAAATTGGATTTGAATGAGTGAAGTATTTTGATAATGCATAAATGGTGGGTGTATAGGTACATTATTGGATGAAATGGTATACTGGACAGAGTGACAACTACGTAGGCGATAAAAAGCTGGAGAAAATGGAATGATGAAGACTGAGTGGAAATTTTTAAATTTGCTATGGGATTTGTTTTTCATTCCTTTTCGGAGTATATGAAAGTATATTCGTTTACCTCAGCAGTGTATTTGACTTAGTCAAGTTGATATATTTGAAGCTGCTGAATAGAGAACTGGTATTTGCGACGCAAATAAACTAAGTACTAAAAAGCATCTCAAGTCAAGGCGAGTCTGTGACTGATTGCAGGAACATTGGACAGAGCATGACTGCTTTTCCCTAGTTCAGCTCGTTTTTCTTTCCAACAGACATTATCTATTGACGACAAGTCCTTTCTCCTCTTCTGCATACTAACAATGTCAGTATGCAAAGAATAGAACTATTTTAGCATTATTAAAAATTTTACATCATCTAATCCCCTGCCTACAGATTACTCTTTGGTTCTTCTCCACATACTAATGAGGGATTATTTTAGACTATTCTCATAATTGTGTAACATATACTATATACCTTACCTATATGTACTTAATATCGTAATGTCAAGACAAACCATAAGTTACGAAACGGCAAGAACATTACCTAAATATAATCAGGTAGTACCGAAATAACTTAGTTCCTGCACTACCAAATCATTTGACAAACAAACTGTCACACAGAAACAGGAAACCCGAACAAAATTGCAGCACTCAGTGAGTACTTTGAGTAATGCATATGTTTAGAATGATAAAATTTATTGCAAGAATTGTACTATTCATCGCATGGTTGTGGAGGAGAGTATAAATGGAAGTAGAATTATATTGCGCGTAGAAAATGCAATGATAAAATCTGTTGAAGAAATGTTGCATTAAATGGCTAGAATCAAGTGGAACATTAATCGAAATAAATCGGAAGAGTTGAAAATATCTGTAGTATCTATTTTAATACAAAGCTCGGAGCGTAGTTAGATATGTAGGATTTAGGTAGTACATGTAGCGGTTCTATTGTATGTATTTGATATTTCTGGGAACAGGAACAAGAAGTAAGTAAATTTACAACTGTAGAGAAAGAGAATTTTCACCCCATTCCATTAGTACGTTATGGTCTGTTATGAATGATGATTTATCATGGCAGTCCATAAAGCTACAAAACACGTACATACCCCTGTTGGTAGTAAATGCGTTTGTAGCTAACCTAAGGCAAACTATAAATATCTGTAAATGTATACTATTATAGGGAGATAACAGATACACGGAAGAACAACACAATAGAGCCAAGTCATAATATTTATACTTGAAGAGAAGGTAACACTATATCATTCCTAGGCTTTAACAGTCCACCTTCCTGGTAGATTCAAAGAGTATAGAGATGCATAGAGGAAAAGAATGTAATAGCACTAGGTTGAGTAATAGTGAGAAATAGTGCCATTAGAGCCGGAACGTGTTTAATAGTGGTGTAGAGGCGGATAGAGTGACGTGACAACACTCAAGAGTGTATTTGTGAAAAAGCAAAGATAGATTATGAGATGGAGGCTTAATGAGGGAATTCTCATTAGGGTTTAGAGTTGGCCGAGCCAACTACTACGCACCGTTACACTTAGTAGAGAGAGACGTGAATGGGACTCACTTAGAAAGCACCAAACCTTAGCCGACAATGTCAGAGGAAATCATAATGAGAGACTACTTATGCTCTGCACCACACTATACTACACTTACTCTCTATTTATTATCCTATCTAATGCATGCCCTGAATAGTCTGAATAGGAGATTCTGTAATAAATGTGAGTTGTGGCTCTGTAAAAAGAGAGACAAGAGAGAAGGGCTGCTCCCCCGCACTTTCACCGCTACTCGCCACTTAACTTACTCCAATGAACTCTGTCTTTCCTTTATCGCCTCTTTCCAACTCAAACTCACCTCCAGAGAAACCTAAACCCAACCACTACCTACATCTTCTCTATAATCTCCTATTCTATAAAATTCTAAGAATACGCATTAGTAACTACTATAATATCCACTATGCTTAAATACACTTTAAATAATCTACTAAAGACACTTTGCATCTTATAGGTCCTATATAAATACACTTCCTATCTATCTACTATCTAATGGTAAATAGAGAGAACCATATGGAAGGTTCACTCTTTTCCCATGTATGTCATGATTTGAAATTTTCTACAGATACGGACTTCCACCAAGTAAACCTCAATTGGTATACACAGATATAAAACAATCCAATACTTTAAAAAGTAAAGGTATGTAGGTGTTAAAGGAAAAGTTTATAAGTATTATTTTGTGCATACTTGAATGCTCCGATAATGTTCCACCCCATTTCATGTGACGAAGTAAAAAAGTTCAAACAAAAGAAATGCAGATGGACTATTATAGTGGAAGAGTAACCGATTTTTTCAACTAGGGTAATAGTTACACTTTCACTTGTGTAGTTATTCAAGCATCTGTACCAAAACGAGGTGACTTTAGTCACTTTTCGAGGATCTGTGCCTGAAAGATGGATTCTTTCGCACTATTGCCTTTGCCAATATTATTTTTGCAAGTTTACTTGGCTCAATTTAAAATAGTCTTCTTTTTCTATTGATTCTTACCTGGTTTTCCTTTGGTTTGTCTCTTTGACATATCTATAGATTTGAGACAAAAGGGATGTGATTCAAACAGGAATGGAAGCTGACTTAGTTCAATGTAGTTGATGTGAGTTGAATTGAGTCAAAGTTGAATTTCCTCTATCCACGCAATCGAGCGTTTGTATGTAGCTAGAATACACACAAGTAGATATACACGAGACAAATATCTGAGGCTCACCAACCCAAACTGTATAAACTGGGAGGCAAAGCAAACCTTCCTACACGTCCCATACATGTTTTCCTGCGAATTGTCGTCGACGAAAAAATTTTGCAAGAAGATCACAGCACGATCATATCTCACTTCACACGACCTAGTCCTCAGCTGGTGAACAGATCAGATCAAACGGCATAAAAGGCTCCTCCACTCAAATTCAACTCGATAGTCTTTCGAAACTACTAACTCATTTTCTAAGTTGAACTCGTTTTATTTTATAACATTGCATTCTTCACTCCCAGTCTAATAAGATAAAAGTATCCTATTTTTCCTTGCACAAATAACATTATAATATAAGGGACATATAAACTTTGTGTCAACCTATATAGGTACATATGTTACTATATTTATTATTACAGTTCCTACTAGCCAAGTCTGTTTTCCACTTCTGTGTAGACTAATTTGAGCTGACAAGTGGATTTGATGAAATGTCATGGGACATGGGAAGGGGAGGGTCTATTTCGATCCTTCTACGTCCGCTGACAGACAGACACACAGAGCTAGACCATGTGTTTCCTAAAATTGTATTGCCTACAAATATATATCTCCTATAGATTTATTCCTTCTATATAGAGTTAGAGAGTTGAAACGATGCATGAAACTACAAGAGTCCAGAGTCAGCACAACGTGGAAAAAGAAAAGTGAGAAAGGCTAGCTGAGCTGAACTTAATACGAAATGACATTTGATGATTACCACCTAATGTAATGTAATGTATTTCCTCTCTCTTCCCTTTCCTCTTTACTTTTAACGATGCTGACAGACAGCATGGCCAGGTAAGTAATCTTTGTTCTACAGATTGCTTTCCCTCTAAAAGGTGTGTATACCCTTTCCTACTCCTTTCACACTCAAACTCACTAAATTACTCGCCTACACACTATGTTAAAAATTGATTCTGTGTCCCTATACACTCTAATATTAGTTTTCCAGGAAACATTCAAACTTCAAAGCATCACCCAGATTTAACCCAATTACTGTTTTATTACTCTCATTTCTATTCGTGCATACCTACAAAATATTGGTAGGTATTACAAATTATAACATTGCTCCTAGATTTGATGAAAGAGATCATTTTGTTTGACTATCTTACATTCTCAATAGTGTTTGCAGTTGGTTGCTCTCTAAATTAGTTAAAAAGCAAAGTTTCATAAAACAAAAGTATGCGTTTCTACAAAAGTATACTTTGGTATAGTTATCAGTAACTTTCCTAGTTTATTAGACAAAATCTATAGCAAACACGGCAAACAGATTCAAAGTAATTACCTAACCCTGAATAGTTTGCTCAGAAGCATATCTTGTAGTTTGCTTCAACTTTCTCCAGAAAATAATGCAAGAAAACTCTATCTACCGTCCGACAGATTACCTAACTTCGGAATTGGAAGTGTACTACTAGTCACAAAGAATAAGAAAGGGAAGAGACAAAGCGAAACAGACAAATTTCATTCCATTTCATACAAACTCGTAAGAAAAGTCAAAGGAAATGCAAACTCATTAGATCTCTTACACACATTCCTCAAGTCTAAAAAATATGTAGGAATCTTTACACACAAGTTGGCAATTATTAAAGCGATGGGATAATGAAAACACACATGAAGCTATACAGGAGTGAATTTGTCTACAAATAAAAGGTAACTCTACTGTATTAAGGTGTACACAAGTGCAAAATTATTAGTACTAACAATTATTAAATATGCTTTCTCCTATTAGAAAATATACAATTGTTGTACTAACAATTATTAAATATGCTTTCTCCTATTATAGAAAATATACAATTGTTCCAAAACGTGCTAGAAGGTACAAGTTTGTAGTATAATACATAGAGAGTAGAGAAAATAAATGACATTACATAAGAGCACGGATAGTAATTACTTAATGTCATATGTCATAAGTATATTCAGCACAGCAGTGCTTTCCAGCATGATTCATTTTATTAGCCATGGATAAATGAAGTATAATTGCATGCCTATGTACAAAAGCGGGTTTCTATGCACTCAGTTCCATTTCAGTGTGTAGTTATTACGAAATTCTCACGTGCTTATTATCGTTAGATAAAGATGTTTTGATTGTCCCGCTTAACAATAAGGAAGTTGCATAAAATGGAGAACACTACTTTCTCCATTGTGCAACTACTAGATTAACAGACAGCTGGAGTATCGACGTGACTGAAGGCTCTTTCTACAAAGCTTGAATGTCTCGTAGTATCTCTAATGTGAAGCTAATGATCTCTCGCGAAGAGTGGAAAGAAAAGAAAGCTCTGATTATTGTTGTAGCTTTCCTTCACGCTAACTAGACTCTCTTTTCACTCTGTCTTGCATTGTGTTTCCCTATTTTACAAGAGTGAGTGTACTTACAACAGAACAGTAATGAGTACAGTTGAAATGTTGCAATATTAACATGCATCAGAAATTAGTGCACTATAGCAAGACTGGTACATCATCATCATTACGAGTCAAGAGAGACTCGGTGAGCAGAGCATCCTTTGAACCATACAGTAATTAATAAATCAGAAATGAGTGACATTAATTAATTACTCATGTTCCTGCCTTGTCTACGTATGTATATGTGATTACCTAGCTTACTCCATCATATTTGGGTCTACCTACATAACCAATATATCATAATATACCTAAAACGAGCACCTACAGCCTACTAAAACTATGTCTACATGTTTCTAGACTTTCTCATGCTAAGTGGAGGTATGTAACCAATGAATACCTAAATACCTTCTGTACCTACCAAGAATCATAATTAGCAATTAGCAATAATTTCATAGGTACAACGTGCAACAGTTACTGAGTTTACACTACGTAGTCCAATACAGCAACACTCTTTGAAGCCTGTATTCAACGATTTCAATTCCGCTATTTCAATTCGCAGATAATATTCAGTCATAAATTTTAATATACCTCCTCTCTACACCTATTGACATAAGTCGCAATATAAATATTTTACTTCGTCATCCATGACATGTAGATTGGTTAGGGTCACGTATGTTTCAATGTATAAAAGACTAGTAGAATTAGATGCAAGCTTGATTTCACAGTGGCAATAAATAGTAGATCCATAAGGGTTGCAACTTGGAATGAAAAAAAGGTCAAATTATTGTCGAAATTCATTCATGTGCAGTAGAAGCGTCTCAAATTAACGAAAGTAAAACGCAGTCTGAATTCTTTGCAGTGAAAAGTCCCATTTCCTAATTATTGACTCCTGACATGCAACTTCGCTCACTCTTCCTCTCATTCTTAGACTTATTGGGGGTTCCGCTAGTTTCGCTACACTCTGTCAACCTTGTCAGACATTTGTGACCAACTTAAGCCAATTCTTACATACTTATGTACCGACTTTTTAACATCTATTGTCAAATTATGTTTGTAGCTTATGCTTACAAGTTTATTGTGCAACTTTTCAGTACAGTTCAGTTGTGACTATGTAAGTGGCAAACTTTTTTATTCAAGATCTTTTCAGTCAGCAAGTTATCGACCAGTGATATGCATTTTTTGCATATAGAGTGTAAAGTAGAATGTTTTGATTCTACTGATCCAATTTCTGAATCTCTTGGTTTGACTTATTTTTATGTATTAGGGAGGAGCCAGTAAACAATGTAGAATGCACATCACGATGAAATATTTAATAGTGATTGTCATTACGACTAACTGTTTCTGAAGGATTTAGTGTAATTTAAAATAAATTTTATATCAGTGATCATAGCTGACTTTGAAAGCTTAGTTTTAGCTGGCTACCTTTTACTAGCTGAGCAGTAAACATTGGAATTTAGGAGAAAATGTTAAAACAACAGTGAAGTAAACTGTACAAACAAATGATAGTGAAGTAAAGGAAAGTGTATAAAGTTTAGAAGATAGTTAGCGTAAAGTTGAGTATAGAGTTAGGAGCATTTGGTTTTTGAAGCAATAAAGTTTGGCTTATTTCTATATAACCCTTTTAGAAAATTGTATTGGGAACCATTTGGAAGCCAATGATTCTCGCCTGAGTCAACTTGAGCTGAGCTTTAATGTAATCTATTTCTCCCATTGAATTCTCAACACCAGTTTGCAAATAGAGGCCAATTTAAACAAATGTCTATTTAGCTTGAAGCGAGTAAAACGGAAGGAAAAGAGTGAATCACCTACTGCGTTGGACTTTTCTAGCAGGTTTCACAGAACATACTATTTCATTCTTATTAAGTACAATAGCATTTCCTTGACTAGACAAACAGAGGAGTCTTGGTTAGATTTTCATTTAGGAATATTACTGTTTGTACGAGACAGAAGTTTTAGATATATTCGTATTACTTAGTAGGAGGAGTGCCTTCTAAATGTTTACTCTTAGTAAGTACATAGCTAATACTTCGGGGAAAGTATGTCTATAGTAGTTATATAGCACTTAGGTGAGTGAGGATACTTCCTAGAACTCAAAGTGGTCGTCCCGTTCCTCCTTGACTTAAGTTTGCAGTACTACTGAGTATAGTGACTGATTGTAAGTTATAGTTGAGCTTAGGTCTAAGAAGACGCGGCAAGAGGAAAAGGACATTTTTGCCAATGTTCTTTAGTGAAACGGAATGAAACGAGTAAACACTATTCAAGATGCTTGCAAAAAGCAATATTCTTTTCCATTCAATAGTTTTCCATTTGAACTCATAGTTTTTACAATATAAACTAGCCTGACTTTATTCAAGTGGATGGGGAAGAAGAGGAGTGGAGACAATCAAATCAATGAGCTGAGAGTTGAAATTTGTCGAAAGAAAAAAAGTAGAAAGAAACGGCACGAACTCTCAAAGACTAAAGAGAGAAACAGACAGTCCTTCGCAATATCTCTTTCACTTTGTGGAGAAACTAAGGTAAAGTAAGTCTACTAACATAAGCCGTGTGTGAGTTTCCAGGAGAGGACGGCTAAGCCTGGGTCGTCCTTAGTTAGAAAATATATAGTGTCTTCAACATTCTTATCCTATATAAACGCAGTCTCTCCGTATGCACTAAGGTAACCAGAGCATCCACTTTTCCGTTCAACTATCTCACTTTCACCGAGTCAACTCCCAAAAAAACCAGTTTACCATGTAAGCAAAAGCTAGCCGTTCGTAACCAAAGCAGGGAGGAAATCCAGGCAACGTGCTACTCCTTATGTCAAGTCAAGCTGTCTAACCAAACGAAGACACTTTAGTTTAAAGCCAGATTTGAGAGTGCTGTGGAAGCAAATAGCGATCTAATATATGTACGTATAGATACACACGTGTGATATAATGCAATTGCCACTAAACTAAGGAAGACGGACTTGGGAGAGAGATATGGGCATTGAGTTCACTCAGGTTGCTGCTGAAGAAGGTCTATTTCCACTCGCCAATCTTTTACTCTAGTCACTCCGAGACAGGGCCAACAAGACTTTGGACTAACACCACTAATATCACCGACATACATACGTACGTTCAAGTTTGTGAATCCAAATCTGAATTCGAATCGGATATGGAGGACATCCTGAAAATGTCGCCGGAAGGAGGACTTTAGCGTGATGGGATATTTGAGACTTTCTTGACTTTCACTTCAAAGACTCAAAATCAAGAATCTTCTTCTCACATCACATAACACTCTCTTTTCCTCTTTCTCGCCCGGCTTGTCTATAGCGACTCAGGCTAGCCTAATCCGTTTTGTCTCCCGGTCACACATACCACTCTAATACTTATTACACCAACTCTCCCACAAGATACCCTATCTCAACCGAGTCAAGAGTCAAGACTCAACGAGTCCTATTGAACATCATCTAAAGATAGAACCGCTTCGTAGCCGGATATGTCACATACACGATAAACTTAAAATTACCCGAATCATCATTACCTTAACCTTATTTATTACATAAGAAGCTTCCTCATTCCTGACCTGCGGACTCATAAATTCGTAATAGTTCCAGGAAATAATCAGTGCACTAGAATCAATTCTTGCAAATACTTCTTCAAAAATATGAAATGACGACTTATGGATTGTAAATTGCATTAAATATGATGAGAAGGGGTTTATGGGCTTCCATGCAATGCACCGGGCCAATAAACAATTCAGGTAATTTTATTCACCACTAAAGTTGATTGTAAGTTATATAGTATTTCCCACTGATTAGATTTTTTCGGAGCATTATACTGCCTTCGGGCACCCAGGCTTAGTCTGCATATGCTCGATAATATGCTTACGTCCACATTTTCCCTCATGCTATTACAGATACAGCTATTGAAGTTAATTTTCCCGGAACTAGTATACTAGTGCATGCAAAGATATAGGTCGTACATAAATATGTACATACATGGTAGACTACTATACGGCCAAAAGGTTACTTCTCCCAAAGTAAACGGGAGTATTTACATTAAGGATGGAAAAGTGGCAGTTTCATAGGAAATGTAACATGCATACCATACAGGTAATGGCTATGAAGCGTTTGAGAGGTCAGACAGAGGAACCTGAGCTCTTATCGACTTCACTTTGCCATGAATATGGGCAAGTAGCGTGCAGCCAAGTTTTACAGCTCCAAGGTAAACTACTCACCGAAAATAATATCGTAAACTTAAACGAGGCATTTTACAAATTCACTCCAATATAGAATCAACTGTGAAGTTAGTATTTATACTCATGCCGTGCTCTTGCAACTCTCCGTACAATCCTAGTCATCACATACATGCATCACATACACAGCCCTACCCACCCTATACTCCTTGCATTACATTACACTACATTAGAACTGGAGCAATGCACACAATGAAGAAGAAGGTCCCAGTCGCATCGCATAAATTTTCTTCGCATCAACATCAAGGCACATTGCACCGACAAAATAATGGGAAATGCTCGCTGACATGCATGCATAAATGAAAGTGTACAGTCGATACCTAATAGGACAGAGAACCTCACCCAGCACAATGATTTCCTAAGAGGGAAGAGAACAAGATCTAATTCTTTATTTCTATTGATATCCACTACTATACTACTAACCAACTCACAAATACTACTACAGACTACTAAATCCGTTTCACTCCCAACTCCTAACTTCTCAAGCATTCATTTCATAGCCAAAGACGACATTAGAACCAAATGGAATGATCAACATCAAAGACTAAGTACAATATAGTCCTCTATAGTACACTTAGTATCTATATATCCACCATGTTTTACGCAATCGATTCTCTAGCTTGGAACAGATAATACGTTTTCTCAACAGGAAAATACATGGCCAACTTAAACTCTGACATGAACACACAAACAGAACAAAACGGCCGAGCATTTAACATTGTTCTGGCAGGGAAAAAACATATCTCCTCCGACTCCATGCTACTAGTAGGACAGAGAGGTAACTTAACAATAGTTGCACTTAAACCCAAGAACGTATCTTCTTTTATTTTCCTTTGGTTTGGTTTAATGTGTTACAAAATCGTGGCTAGGTGAGGGACTATGGTTCAACAAAGGCGTTAGCTCTAAACTAAGGCAAAGGAAACGCGTAGGAAATGTAGGGTTTCATTTTCAAAGCCTAGCTTGACTTGACTTCTGCAAACATACATACTACATAAGGCTGTTATGTGAGATAGAGAGAGGTGCTTAAGCCACAGATATTATTGAGTTCTCTGTACTGGTAGGCTTAGCTTAGGCTCGTCACTCAGCTACTTACTTACTACTAGAAAGGTAAAGATACAGGAATTCCAGGCGGGCATTATGTAAAGAAATCCCAGGAGGCCAAGTCTGCAACTGCTCCAGGAAGGGATCACATTAAGAGTTAAGTGTGCTCCAGTCTAAATTGCGTTGGGCAGAAATTAGCCAAAACTACGTCCACCGAATTCCCTTACTCCTTTCACTCAGCTCCATTCTTCGTTTGCTACATGTAACTATTTCCTCTCATCTTCCGACTCTGTAAACTCCTTCCTCTCCTCGACAGTCGGATACGCATGCAACTAAACCCTAGCTAAACTACATAATACTCATTATCTCTATATTCTTCACTGTGACTCCCATTTAGCATCCAAAGACGCATCGGTGACAGTATGTCTTATTATTAACCGCTTCATACTATACTTATACACTTTGTCATACTCAACAGAATCCTAGGCAAAATGAACTTTGCAAAGAGTCTGAGGTTTTTTAAGTCATTTCCCCGATATTATACTGTCATATTATTACCTACCTCTAGGCTCTCTTGCTCGGAATGAGAAAAATTCCAGATTAGTTATTTAAATTAAACTCTATAATGCTTTGTCATAACATCAAAATGCTACGTGACTAAAAGGGGAAAGGTGAAAGTCCGTTGTCAACAACCTCAGTTGAGGGAAAGTAATATCAAGTCACAGTCAAAATATTTATGTATCTACAATGTAATTAATTAGGAGAAAGTTTTAGCTAGAATCTTTGGTGAAAACAAGACAAAAACTTTCACAACATTGTGATTAAACCATCATTTACTAGAGTTAAGAATTGGCAGGAGAATGTGTTCATAGGGCAAGGTAACTTCATAGAACAGAAAGGGGATTATTTTTGAAAAAACCTGTGGTAATTAATCATAGGATAAATTCAATTATCCCATTAAGTTGCCTAGTCTAATTTCTTATGACAGGAGGATGGGAAAAGTCAGTGTCAATCTCCTATATATGTCTTGAGATCCCATGAGCTACAATAGATTGACATTTGATAACACTATAGCATAGTCTACACAAATTCCGCAGAGATTTCTCAAACAACGTTCTTTGGATTGACTTGACCTGACTTTGTTCTCGGGTAGAGACGCGCAAATATAAAAGCGTAGGTTTCTCTGTCGCTAAATCCCATCGAGGAATTAGGTACGACACTTTTTCACTTTTCTGATTTATTCATGCAGAATATAAAAGAGCGATCGGATACGTGGAAGAAAGCATTATGTGGAATGGAGCACTGAATAAAGGTAGAAAAATTATGTCGACATGTAGCGCGGTGGAATCAATACATAAATACTCTTCCACAATGCATGCAGAGAGCATTATTATTTTCGTATCGACTCGTGCATTTTATGTAGAGTGTGCTGTGTTTGCACAGCACCACAATAACTACACAAACTGCACATAGAAACACATAGGAGATATAATTTGAGCCTTTAAATAAGACAACTCACGCCAGTATAGTAATGTATTTCATTTTGATACACTTAGGAATAACAAAAGTATAGGATGCTTATGTAGATGCACGTAAGAATTGAAGTGCCGCAATACATAATACATGATGTATAGGATAGCCGAATGCATGTCATGTGTCTGTGCATATTGTGGGCAGGATGTCTATAGTAGACATCCTCATGTATATTAAAATACGGAATTTACATCACAGACTATCAATTTCACTATTATAAAGAATTTATCATCACCGTATCTTCCCCATTCCGCTATTCACGATTCTACACTATACGGCACAACAATCATCGAGACACATTTTATGATATGAATTTACATACACATATCTACATGCTTTGGCTGATCTACCTTAACCACCATTTACACTCCAATTCCGCCTCTGATCATTCAAAATATTATACACACTCAGACTGCACATATGAACAGTGCAAAATTTTGCGTGAGTGGGTTTATATTCCTGCCGTGCGTATATCCACACGTGTTTACACACTCCCGGATCTAGAATCTAGAGCACCATTTTTGACACTGCTGATTCATAACTATGAATAAATAGAGAAAACTTTCATATACATTTTGTAAGTATAGAGAGCACAGGGAAAGGTCGTGGACAAGGAAAACCCACCCCATGGATGTAATTCTGAGCTTAAGATGGTTATACTGAAGCTAATGTAAAAAAGGTACATACTATGAAAAACATCCTCTTGCACCTTGTATTTTAAGGAAAGGGTAGCCAGTGTTAAAAATAGTAATAGATATCACAACTCAGGGCTGCATTATAATGCAAGTTCAGATTGGCTTGTCTGTTGTGAGACACTTACACTACTTTTTCAATGACAGTACTATATCCAGACATAAGAAACACAACGAAATATCTACATAGCTGATGCATTATAGTATAAAGAGCTGATCAGATAAATGCCAAAGCGGATCTTCTTGTGAAGATTCAACGTTTGAACTTATAGTAAGCACTACAGTGTAAACTCAAGAGATAGAGAATATAAATACTTATACAATGGTCTATAGCAATATTTATGTTTACGTCTCATCCTAAGCTACTTGGAAATAATATGTATCTTAACTTATAGAAGCACTATAAAAATGTATCTTCGAGTAACGCCATACATTTTCCTAAAGATACTCCACTTCTGAAAGAATTTTCATTTCACATTTCAGCCCCTTCTTCGATAAGATTTTTTTTCTTTATGCCAGGAAAATACTTTGCCTAACTTTACTTAACTTTGCTTTCCCTCGCCTCTAGTTCACTTTTCCCTTAAGCTCTGCTGTCTGCTGAGAATTCTTCTTGTGGCACTTTCTTACTTATGTATTGTAGTCAACTCAACTTGCGTCTTGTACAGTGTGCCGAGTAGATTGCTTCGGATACCCTAAGTCTTTACCCTTTGGCTCGCTGGTTATTAGAAATTGAACTCGTCTGAAGAAAACTAAATTGGAGAGAGAAGAGCTACTAGCTACTTACTGAAGAAAGTTCTACAAGTTTCACTTCAATTCACGATCAGCCACTAATATTCGGGATATATCTTTACACTATAACAAATATCAATACACTTTCACCTAAATGACGATGGGCTCCACAAAAAGAACATGCATACTTTAAAGACTCTAACTCTAGTACATAGATAGATAGGAGCACCTTTGACATATTCAACGACTAAATGGGAATAAGATGTTTTCACTACAGTCGCCAGACACCGATGCATCAATGAATAGAAAGTTTAGCTTTCTCTGTGAAATGTAAACATAGTTGACCCCTTATCAAATTATACCATACGTATAGAAACTGCAACCAAACTTTCTCAAATACTGAATCTTTTATTTGATGCAGTGCCAGGAATACTCAGTCAATGATTTACAGAGGAACATGAACTTGCCGTTCTTTTATTGTGTCTTTTCTTTGTGAACACTAAAAATAACCTACCTAATGCACTTGCTATTGAATATGTACTTTGGAGAAAACAAGTACTAAGCTGAAATTACATGTACCTCATGTGGCTAAAAATATGTAGTTAAACAGTAAAACAAAAAGTTTCTTTGAAATAAAAGCCTATTCGGGGAAAATACAGACATTATGGGTTTGTACACTACAGATACTTCTGTTACGAAACCGAAACTATTTCTCAATACAGCAGAGGTTAAAAAATTCTTTTTAGGAAACACAAGAAAGTTGATAGAAAGAGCAAGTTAACCAAGAAGTTCCTATGTTTGGCTACTCTATATATGTATACATACATCATATACGCATATACACTCAGAGTACAGAACGCTATACAATTTATGTAGGTACTCTTCCATGGAATTCCCCATAATATGAAAGTGCAAAACCGAGAAAAACAAGGCGGAGTACTTTGTCAAAGTCCACTCCGATTTGAGATTCAGGATGGGGAGGGGATTGTCCTTTGGTCTTTAGGGATTTCAAAAAAGATAGGATGACCCAACCGGGAAGATTAATGAATTCCTGGCAGTATATTAGTGTGACTTGCCAGGCAATGTAATCGTTTTTCTTCGTATACATAAACTACTTTAAAATTTGTTGCACTTCATTTTATCCCAAGCTAGTGCACTATAGACAGAAAACAATATTTCATTACGTAGTGTAGATACAGATGCACAAACAATAAAATATTTTGGTATTAGGAAATGTATTCTGAAACAGAATAGAATGTATTGCATTCGATTCCAGAAACATTCTTTAATATGCTGGTTGCAACTTAGGAAGAAGCCAGACTGCATATGCTAAGGAATTTCGTTGGGAGCAAAGATAATTTACTTTTTGTTTCCTGATGTGGACTCGTGGAAATGGAGATGTAATATAGAGACTCGGTTAAAATGACATAATAATAACTGTTATATAATGCTATATATAGAATGTAGGTAACTTTGTAGCAGAGAAGAAAGTATGGTTTTTGGTTTTTTATACTATTAATTCTGGCTGGGGAGTGAAACTGAAGAAAGTCATTCGTTCATTCGTTTGGTAAGAAAAGTGTAGGACCACTTACGGTCTCTTCTGCTTCGTTAACTTTAACTTAGCCAATAATTAAGTTTGCCGGTTCCCTAAGAACTCTAATTTACTCGGCAAATCATCAAATGAGTGAGTTGCAGTAGAACAGAGGAAGAGTCTAGTTGCATTACGGTAGTTGGAGAGATATTTTATTCTCTTTCGTACAAATAGACTGTGTACTGAGTTAACTAGGTAGATACATAGTCATGGCACATAAGAAATAGGAAGACGGATGAATGCATCTCACTCAGTAGCTCTCTTCGATCAGCTTCCTAATTATCAAGAGAATTTATTTACTTTTCCTTTTCCCTCTCTCAGTTCTGCTCTGGCTATTGGTATTTCATAATGAAATTCTTGTTCCACATACTCTCTCGCTCGTATCTTATTTTTTCCGCATGACGACTCATTTTGTTTGCTTGCAATTTTAGAAGAGACCTCATAAATTCATGGATTTTGTGCTCTCTGCTATTTGTATTTGCACATACTATGTAAGCACTCGGACACAAAAGTAATAGAGAAGTGGATAGCTTAGTGGGAAAATGCATTTAATAAAGTGCTAGTATGCATAATACAATTATGTTTCCATTCCCTTAGCGTGAATAACTACATAATGCAATAATTGTTTATAAACAGCACTCTCATTTCTACATTATCTAAAATAGGAATCTCTAATGCTGCCATAAATAACTCAACTAGGCCAGAGAAAAAGTGATAACGTTATTTAACAATGATAAGTATCCATTGAAATGAGGAACTTTGAAGGAATAAAAACCGAAAAGGAAATACTAGTAAGGAATTCTCTCTCTGCATAGTCTTATGATTTATGTAGGAGTAGGAATAAAGAGCCGGGAGTCCCTAACCCGAAAGTATTTACTTAAGAGCTCTCAAAACATCTCCTCTCTTACGTAAATATTACTTTCTCGAGGATTATTGAAAGAAGTACGTAGGTAGCTACGACAGAAAATTCCAATGAAAAACCCAGGCTTAGTTTTCTCTTATATCTCTTATCCAATGAAACTAAGTCAAACAGAGTAAGGTAGTAGAATTATATAGTTTTCGCACTCCGCAATGTTCACACCGCTTCCAGTTTATTGTGTATCACTCGCCCATGAATATTATATTGTGTTTGACATCCATTCTTAGGTGTCAAGGGAAGCTCGAAACAATTCTTCTCATTGGATTCCGAATGCGAGTTGACTTAGTATGACTTGACTTAAAGTATCTCTACAGAAAAAAACTCGAGTGGGATAAAATGACAAAAGAGAATAGAATGCGGCGAGGTTTCCCTCCAAGAGGAAACAAGTAACTAGCAATCCCCTTCTATAGACCTATATTGCAAAACGGAGTGAAATGAAAGAAAGCAAACTTTGGTTTCCTTCGGTTTTGTTGTGTTGGACCTGAGTCGTTGGGTGGGTAGTCCTAGTCGAGTTGGTTTGGTTGGAGGGAGCAAGACTCATATCATCATACTCTATTCATCCTCCTAGCTTCCTATCATGGGAAAAGTTCAACATCCTTTATGATTCATAGCCTTGCTTATGTCATGCATTATTGTAGTCGAAATGGGAGCAAAAATGAGTCCGACTGTCGTCCTAAAGCTAATATTCTTCAGCCTGCTCAAA
The DNA here is from genome assembly GCA_019776445.1 of Tomocerus maximus. NCBI lineage: Eukaryota > Metazoa > Arthropoda > Collembola > Entomobryomorpha > Tomoceridae > Tomocerus > Tomocerus maximus. Next base: position 16,937 of record JABASH010000968.1, read on the forward strand.
GACACCGACACCAAATAGAGTAATTTATGACTTAACCCGTTATGCATTTTCCCCTGACTCGCTCAACGAAAAAGCAAAGTGAAATACTACTTACCTTACGAACAGACTCTTATTTTATCTACGCACTCTATTTTATGTAGACGCATACCAAAAACTAAGACGCATATTCACACCTTAGTAAAGATAAATCCCCCAAAATTCAATCCACTAACTTTCCTCCATCTTATAGAATATTCTAGGTATACTACCACTGCATTGAAAATTGAACCGGAAAAGTGTCAGATTAGTTTGGATTCAATTTAAATTCGTTTGCCTCATATTCAGGTATAAAAACCCAAAATTTGGATACTATACCACTATATACTCAGGACGGGGATAACGCTTGGTTGTTAGAGAGTACCAATAATTGAACAGACTTAGATCATTTTTACAAAAAAATATTTGCCTGCTTTTAGGAAAAAAACTACTACTTCACTTAACTTACTTAAAAGAGACATTAGGTAACTAAAGTATACTGCGTTGACATAAATCTGCCTTAAAAGGTATTGCTTGTCAACAATGGAATTTGATCAATTCAATCGGGGTATTTTAATTTTGCGCTTAAAGGGCCGAGGTCAGGAGGAGTACAAAGTTAAATATTTTCTATATTTATAGGGAAATAGGGATAAGTACGATATATCCAGACCACAGTGGAATTCTATTAACATATTATATGCATCATCTTTACTTGTGTTGTATATATAAAATAGTGTGTATAAGTCTTGGTTGAATAGGGGTAGACATTTTGACATTATTAAATCATAAGTAGCCAAAACACGACCAGGATCTGTTTAATATTAAGAGTGGTAATGGTAATGTAATATAAAGAAGAACAATGGGGCTTCGTTCCGTTTCACAGTTGGAGTTTCTCTGCATCTGCCCTGGTTGGGCTTTCTCGCATTCTTCCGCCTGTCGAATTTCGAAAAGAGCAAAGCAACGGTAAATCATAAATAAGGGTATGTATGGTATTACTGTAAAACTAGTTTATTGGTTTGAAGCTTCCATTCCTAGCAAGATGCATAACAGAATGAAAGAGTTCTCTTACGGCCTACACTGCTGCGAGTACAGCTTTGTTGTGTACGTTACATTAAGTTTTTCCGAGAAATGTCACATACTTTTCCGGCTCTTGTTTCCTTTCATTATGTTGCGTTTAAGTTATTTGACCCGGGAGCAACATTTTTGTGGCTTCATAAATTTCTTAAAATATGTGCTTTACTTTTGTGTGGGAGCGAGTGCCATGTCATAGATATACGGAAATAAAGAATCGTTCCTAGTTCCTTCATGTGAAATGCTACTGCTATTACGATGTGAATAAAGCACACACACAAGAATAAAATGCACAGTATGCAGTAGCACCGAGTACACAATTACTTTCTCCATATACAATTCCTTCTTTCCGTATCCTTAATTCAATTTACGTCTCCATCACATCGCATTAAGTAACTCTTTCTTCAATTCAAAGAAAATATTGGATACTAGATACCCTAAAAATGAAATGAACATGGAATTATTTTTCTTTTAGTACACCAACTGTCTCTACCAGAGTTACCATTCAGTAAGGGAGGGGGAAACAAAGCTAGAAAACCTATGACTGTAATTGAACATTTCATGTAACTAAACACCATACTTTACCTACACCCACACGTCATTTCTACTTTACATTTCCTCCCACACTTGATAAACTGATGAAACAAATCTTTGGCCGTTCAAAACTATTATCTATCACTATAAGCAATAAAATTGCATTACAGAGTACATTATGAATTTAAGCCCTAGAGATGTGTAAGGAGTAATAAAGTATTATACCATTCAATTGAACAACTAGAGTTGACTTCCAAACAATAAACACCTTTGCCCACAATATGAAATTATTTCTTTCGTATTTTGTATCATTTGCTTATAGATCCATAACAGTGCTAATTTTACAGTTGTGGTCTTTCAAAGGATGATAGGAGTTTCCCCAGAATTCCCTATGACCATTTTTCGACAGTTTTGTGTCTTTTCCACGTACACTTCTCCATTTACCTGTAACACTAAATGTAATCCAGTAGATTCTGGATCAGTAGACATTATTTGCACTACTTGTTATGTAAACACTGTGGCAATAATAAAGTTTAATGCAATGTACTAGTCCAAGAGTACAGGATTTAATGTAAAAGATTAACTGAAACCAGCAGAGAGAGGAGCTGCATGAATGATTCTGGTTGTAAGTTAACAAAATAAAAATTAGGAGTGTATTTACTCTTTTCCATGTAAACAAGTATTTTGTGCAGTGGGCACAGGAGCAAACTGCATCACTAAGTAGTAGAAGAGAGGAGATAGTGCTGTTGTAATATAAATTAGCTAGTTGACTGATCAGAAGTCAGCTGAAAAACCAATGTTGAAAGTAATCTTGATTTGGATCATCGTGGTGGTTTATGTACACAGGAGGAGAGCAGAGAGAATTTAATGTAACGTTAGCATAGAGAAACTAAGTCTGTGTACACTTTTGAGCAGAGATAGTAATTTGTTTGACAGAACATGAAAAAGTCTATTTGGGAGAAAGCCTTCATTATTTTAGTGTTCGGTTGTGTAGATTGTAGTAATGAAGTCAAGTGATGGAAAATGAAACTTTGAAATAAATGTGGGCGAGAGGGAGAGAGAGTTAGGATGGATAACATAACTAACCATCGCCCCGTAAGAAATTCCACATCCTACTTTCCAATCTAGGTACAGTGTTCCAACATTTTCAACATTCCGATACCTTAAATAACTTAAGCAGAGGTAATAGTGTGGCTTTTGCTACAGTGGAAATAATAAAATAGATAGATCCAATGCAAGGTCTGCTTTCAAGTGTAATGCAATGCAACGAGGCGAATTTGATGTGAGTGACCGATAAAGGCGCTCCCTCACTCAACTTTCTCCCTCGACTTTCAGTTTGTCTTTCTAGTTAGCTGAAATTCTACACTGTTACTCCTCTCTACCTACTAAATTCCAATAGAACTACCACTATCTCTTATATGTAGTACATGACAGCTGTAAATATACAATGGAGCAGTCAATCCAACTTCTGCAGAATTTAACAGAACCAATAACCAAACAGATACCTAAAGAGTAATGGACAGAGCAAACTTTTTTACTCCTTGGCTTCCCTTAACTATGTCTTTATGAAGGTTAGCTACTATTATATATAGTAAAGAGTATGATATACTCGGCTAAAATATACTTGATGCGCAATTCCATAGTCCACAATGTCCAAGTCTATATTGTACTTATGTTAAAGTCTTATATTTATAATGCGGTTATCTTAGGACATATACTTTTACTACAAGTCAAGGGTGAAATGTTTCCGTCCCTTAGTAAATGTACCCGACAAACTCAAGTATACCTACTGCATACTTACACATCCTAAAGCAGAGTGCTTTCGCTCCACTTGAGTCAAATTAAGTTGTAGCTTTCACCCAAAGAAAAACAAAGAGAAAAGTAAAGCTAAATACATACATCTGTTCAAACTAAACTTTGTTGGCAGGAAAGATTCTAGTCTCTTCATTCTTAAACCAATTTCGTGCTATACATATTTTTACTATTGGGTTACTAGGTTTTTATAAACATTTCTTACCTTCTCCTACAAAGCTTCCGGATTTGTACGGTACGTCTGCAAAATACAATCCAACCACCCATTGTTAATTTTATTAGTTCAAATGCACTCATAAGCATATTATGTGTAAAATGTTAGCAATATCTTAAGCCTACGCACAGTAACACTATGCTCGGTATAATCAGCACCCAAGAATCAATTTAGTTAAAACACTTCAAATGCTAAAGCATTCTGGAAATTATCAGAACTATCTGTAATAGTTGAAATAAATACGGGTGAGTGTGGAGAGTATTAAGGGTATGAAAAAATGTTCAATCATCAAAGGCTTTGCAAAACCCAAAACACAGGATGAAACGACAAAAATGATTGCCTATACTCAATTTGCATTAATGGTTGTAGGTTATCAGGTCGGCTTTCTGTTACTGATTAAACAATTTAAATTGTTACATAAATCTGATAAAATGAATGCCAATGAATTTGATTAGATTGACACAGTTTTCAGCATCTGTGTTGAATCTAATGATTATGAGTGTGGATTTTAAGTAGGTTAATGGGTTTTTGCAAATTTAATTAAGCATTGCAACATATTCTACGTAAAATTGTATGAGAGGAGTAGCTTACATTTGAAATAGATGAGAGCTCCAGAGAAAGAGAGTAAAAGAATGAGTAGGAAAACGACAAGCATGAGAAGAAGTGGAATGCGACAGTGTAGCCAAAAGGAGTGTAGACAAGTGGAAGTGCCCTCCGACAGGGCTCCCTCATTCCCACCACCGTCGTCAACCCCATTCTGATCGTCATTCACATTACCACAACAGAGTCCGGGAATAGTGCCGTTGCCACTGTTCATAGGATGATTATGATTATTTCCTCCATTAGTAGCTGAAGCGTTTCGACTTCTGCCTTCCCGGTCTGATTCATCACCACCACCACCGACACCACCCCCGTCTCCATTACCGACGGGTGCAAACTTCTCTTGTAATTGTCTGACCACAGCATGTTGTCCCGTGTGATTTCCCACGTTGTTGTGATTTAGAGTCAGATTATTCACAAGAGCACTTTCCCCTGAGCCAACAACGTAATTGTTTCCAATGTACTGATGATTTTGGAGTTGGTGCATATGGTGGCCATTCTTGCTGTGTCCAAGGTTCAAGTTGGCAGGATTGATTTGATTTTGATGATTATGTGCGGCAATTATTTGCTGCCTGTGGAGTGGGATTTGGTTATTATGATTTGCGGGGTACTGCCACTCGGGTTCGTATGAGTCGTAGCCATTGTCGTAATTTTCGTATTTAATATGATTTCCAGATTTGAGTGTTCCGTAATGGTTTGCTATGATTTGTTGGTTCTGTGGTTGTTGCGATGCATGATTTGCGTAAGGATACGTAGAGTATGGGTCCATTTTTCTAATTCTTCAGATTTTCTTAGAGAAAAACTGCTGATGGACAACTCTCCGCTACAGATTTGAACAGTTTTCTTGTAAAGTACTAATAAATGGACGTGGGAAAGAATAAATTAGCAATTGGAGTCGTTGGTAATTTACACTACCATAAAGGGACACAGCGGAAATTTTGTTCACTTCCATTATCATGCTTTGTCAAGTGTTGTTAACTTTAATTTTACTTTTAGCTCTCATGTTCAATTCACCATTGTTAGTGGATTAGTCAACTGGAAGAAATCAGAACATGTAGGGAGTGTGTAGAAGTATTAGTAATATTAGCAGCAAGAGATTGTTCAGGATTCTGGAGTGAAAACCTTAAAAGGAAAAGAGAAAAATTGTTAGTTTTTCCTTGGCAGTCTTCTATAGAGATATACGTACATCGCACTAGATAAAACACTCATTTATGTCAAAGCAGTAGAGAAATAGTATTTCGCATCAGAGGACGCGCTGGTGAAAAGCGATTGGATTATCTTGCATGATCTAATTTAATTTTTGCTACTACACTACGGAAGCTTCGAAATGTTTTGGCACATGAATCGCTGGAAGCGTATAGTCTCTTGACAATACATAGTTTCTATTTCGCAATATACATAGTTTCCCACACCCGAGTCTCAACAGTCTCTTCGGAAAACTTGTTTTGTCTTACTCTACAGATACACTATATAGAGACTCTCTCCAAGTAGCTTAGTTTAGCATGCAAATCTGTAACTGAGAAGGAGACTTAAGCTGTTAATTCATACAACAAGCTACTACACTGCGGAAAGATAGGCAAAAGTCGAGAATTTGTTAAGATTTAGTGAAATAGTTTTAGAATTTCGCTAAGGCAGAAAGAGATCTAAGGAATTGGGAATTATATCGTGAGATACATTGCAACTCACTTCTACAGCTAATATTAGTCCACTGGAATACATACATAGGAAATAGGACTTTTAATGTAATGTAAAGTCAAGACTGCTTCCACTACCTACACAAACTACTTCTGCACTACTATACACATATAGAAACAATACAGTTATCTTCCGAGTGACTGATGCTATACAACTACACGAAGGTAGGTGCAGATAAAAAGATACACCAGAGTAGGATGAGAAGTGACGGCAAAAGAGTGAAGTGACTTGACTGATTAGGTATTCCGAGAGGTGAACTCCCAACCAAACTCAAGACGAACATACTCCAGAACAAGAATTCCATAGTACACCAAAGCAACTCACAGGAAGTTCGGCAAGAAACCAATGCAAAGCAAAAGCAAACTCTCGACGAAACTCAACTCAATGTGAGTTCAAGTCAACCCGAAATGTCATTAGTATGCATACTGCCAGTCCAAGTTCCTCTCGCCGACAAATTCCTTTAAGTGTCTTCTTGTTCAAACCAACCCCAAACCAAATTCCATTTCAAATTCTCAAATCTTTCTCAATCCCAATTCGACAACTATCATACAATGTAATTATGCAACTACAGATTGCTTCTTCCATTAAATTCCAATCACCATGTACCAAATACAAACACCCAGCACTAGATCTACAAATGCATCCGCATCAATTTATCGTGTGGAAACATTTGATAAAATCACGGCTAAGTGAAAATTACATAATGTTTCACACCACGCACAAAAGGAGCATTACATTCAAAGCGCTTTGTACTACAAGCACAGATCCTGACTGGAAATGAATTCGCTAGTTTTCACACATTACTATTTAACATGCATTTGGTTTGTTGTATTTCTGCCTCAGTGCTCCTTTTTTGTAAATCTTTGTTATGTACGACTCAAACAGTCCCCTTTCTGATTCTGAATGCTAATAAAAGAACAGAAATGTATACGTTGAATTTAGTTTCTTTACGCACCTTACTAGAACTTGAATGACTGAATTTCTCTCCCCTCTCTCTGAGTCTTTAAAAGTCTGAGATTGTAGCAAATAATGTTACGCAATGGGAAAACCCTCTCCCTCCATTTAAAATCTCGTAAAAGTAAAATAAACTGAAACTTTATTGTTCTATCTATGCACCAGCCACGAGCAACTTTCTAATTTAGTTGACCTAGCATGCGTTGATACTATGTATTTAAGTATAGTATACCAAGATATTATACCTTGTGCCTTATAGTAGCTTAAGGTACGTTCAACTGTCTTATCTCACAAAGCAGTGCCCTTGTCCTTTCCAGTGTTCATTTGCAGTATGAACTCAAATTCAATTTTGGTCTCTGACTAATTCTGATTTTATTGGTAGGAATTCAAACTTTTAGTAGTTATACCAGGTTCTCTTACCTTTACAAATGTAAAATATGAGGCTTCTATTTTAATTAGAATGGGAAGGAAGAAATTAGACTGTAAACTTCCGACGAGAACTGCTACACACTTATCATCTAAGAGGATCCTGAAACTTTCCATCTAAAAATAACTTGGTAGTACCACAGCGTAAACTATATCTAGCAAGTGAGAATAGTACGCAATAATATAGCAGACCTTCGTGGGTATTGTTTTTAGTGTTTCCAAACTGTGCCTTGCGTTTTGGTTTCACAATTAATTTCGTTTTCGCTAAGTAGTTCTTGTAATTAAGTTAATTTAAGACTAACTCTTTCACTTCCGTGTATATTCCGCCTTTCGTGTCGAGTGCCAATGAGAAAGTCACTTGACAATGATAACTTAACCTTCAAGTCAAAGATACAGGTAAATAAAATTTTACAACACTTCAAAGGCTAATTTTTATATCTTTGCCAATTTGTTGTATGCTTGTATCTGCTTTAGTTTAGACAAATAATAATAATATTATGATATTAATAGATTGAAGAGAACGGAGCAATGAAAATTGTACGGAAAGAAATTATATTTCATTCTTTTTTGTCAAGTTAGACAAAAATGGATCTGCAGATAAATCCACAGAATCCTAAGAACGTATTTTGTTGGGGCTAAGAGTAAAAAATGTAGAATTTGACTGGCAATGCAGTGTAAGCGGGTTAAGTACACCTTAAGATGGTGGGCTGTTTTCTCGTTGTCAAAATTATATATCTCCCCTGCTTATGGCTAATGTTTGAATGTTACGTCTGAAGAATGTTAATGTGAAGGTTATGAATGATGAAGGGATGGTAAATTCTGGCATTCACTCAAGCATCTGCGGAAAACAGATCCTCATCATGCACTCTGATACATATTAGGTCTAGAAATAGTCGGGGATTGTGAATGTTCTTTCCCTTCTGCAATTCAAATGTTGCAGTAATGTCTCAACATTACGTAATAGTGACATTGCATTTTGGGTTGCGATGTTTGAAGGATAAGAAGCTTACGGTAACTCCGTCTTGAGGTTCAACTGCTCCAACTGCTAATCTAGATTCTGTCTCCCTATCGAAAAAAGTTCCTTCGTCAACATCAGTTTACATGTGAATCTACTGGCTGGAGTCAACTCTGGTTAGCCCTTCTCTGTTTTACGTTTAATTCCTTGTCAAATAAAATGGGGATGAAAGAATGAGTCTCGAATCCTGGAGTCTCGCAAACAAAAAATTACAATGGCTAGAGATTCTAATATTCTAAACACGTCCGAGTACATTTTCACATTTTTTATTGCAAAGTGGAAAATAGAGGAAAAACAGTTTTAACTTATAACCTGGATGAACTTGGAGATTTTTTATGTGGTACACATGTGCAGATGTAATTACCCCAGTGCTGATGCCATAACTAATAAGACAGTGAAAACAGGGAAGAGTATTAACTAGAGCATTTTGCTACATTTTACTTCCGAGACAGTAAAAGGATGCAAATATGTGCTTATAAATCAGTGAGACTGGGTAAAAGACGTTTGAACTGGTTTTCTTTCTCGGGTATTATTGGTAGCAATAGTGCTTTGTCCGGGAAAAGCAAATTTTTTATTCTCAAGAGACAGAAGAATAAGGAAAAGTCTTTTCTCCACTTCATTCGCACTCTCCATTGCATGGCATAGGAAGTTATCCAAGGGAGGCAGAATATATAAATTCAAAGACTGGAATACTAATCAGCAGTGATTTCGACGCAAATCTTCTTTCTCCCCTTATGTGCTCGTCGTTTTAGTCTTCGACAAAAAAGGCTTTATTTCTGATGAATTTTTCCTTTCTTTTCAGTTGGAAACGTTCATTATTCAACGCTTATTTGACTAATTGCGGCTACGTTACAAGAATTCACTCTTGCCATTTAGTTTGGTGCTAGAGCAGTTGTATTAGCCTGACTTAAAAATTACTCTCTCGCATGCCTACTTATTATAGAGCAGAGGAAGAAAGTCTAATAAATGTAAAGCACAGGAGAAAGGGAGAAAAGAAAGTTATTTCTTTCTTCTTTGGATGAACGCATAGGGAAAATCCCTCTAGGTAGAGATAATTCATCGAGCTAGGTTTTAGAATTGCAATTGTGTAGTCCGCAACCACTACCTACGGATGTTATAGTGAGACTCGTGGAAAAATTAAAAAATTATACCGAAAAGCAGTGTGTAAAGAAAATTAGAATAACGAAAATTCTCATTTCCATCTGTCGAGACTGTCTATTAGAGTGTATATCTGTCTGTGATGATATGACAAGTTATTTCCTCTCTAATCATATCTATTCCTCGTGATTTTCACTTATCTTTTCTCATTTCTCCGAGTAGCTATGCAAAAATACATCAAATATGATATAAGAAAGCTATTTAACTTGGATATTACTCCTTAATAAGAAAATAAATGTGATGTAATGTGAAAGGGTTGGGTAGCCACGCACATGCATATAGGTTTGTCTTCCTCTGTCATTATCTCTTCTCACGATCACAAATGTAACGTAAAAGCGAGGAAAGAAACGATAAAGCTCAGGATTCTCTGAGAAACAAATGGAAAAACAAAATGCTCCCTAACAGTGATATTTCATGAAGACGACAGCAAGTTAAGTTAAAGAGGAAGCCGTTGAGATTCAAATTCGGGAGCGACGACAGATATATAAGAGTCTCTACATTATAGGTTAGGTCTAGTGAGACGTAGTTCCTTGGAGGGATGCTGCTCAATGCGAGAAAGAAAGTATCTCTAAATCGGAATGTGAAATTTCATTTCTCGCCTTCAAATAGGAAAATTAAATCTGACAGAGAAGAATTAATCATCGTTCATTGAAAATGCTAGCTATGCCTACTTAGTGTATGTACATTCGATGTTATTTACGCAGAGACGGAACAGTTGTACTGTACAGAGGAAGAAGATCAAGGCGGACTGTTTCGTGACGTTTTATGTTCGTGCCTCAGAGGCAGAGACTCACCGGTTAAAGTAGCAGAGATACTAATACTTTCCCCACATAACGGAGAAAGTGAATTTTCAGCTTCGACTCGGCTTAGCCTTGCCTTTCTCCGTCTCTCCAGTTTTACCAGCTTAATCTTCGACGCCTAATTTCCTATGTCGATAAATTAGTGTGCCTAAGGAGAACCAAACTTTCCATTTAGACGGTTCACAGTTACACAATAGCATTCTGGGTTATCTAGATCCTTCCCAACCTATGTAACCTGCTCGACCCACACGAACCCACCTATCTTACACTCAAATATCTATTCTTACATTCAATTCACTGCATATGTATCTGTCTTACTAATGCATACGGATGGAACAAATAACTTCCCAAATTCTAAACGCACGATTTTGTTATAATGCCTTAGAGCTACGTGTCTTTTTAGTAGTTCTACGTACGTTTATTATACCTACTATACACACTTCATCACTATACGTAGAAAATATAATTCCACATGGTTCTGACGTCTGGAACATTAGAACGCTTTTTGTAGGAGTAATAAGACTCGTTGGCATTGCAGGGAAACCGTATACTTTACTTTGGTTTCATGAAATAGCTACCTACATGTATTATAATGGTTAACCAAACCACGACTGCGACTCTGACTACCTTAGCTACTTAATACATACATAAACATAGTAAAAACATAGGCATATGGATGCCAACAGACTACACCCATATAGGATACAGAAGTGAATTCCCAACTCCAGTAGCAAATACGTTATTTTATTTCCTTTCATGCTAATGTGTAACTGTGTGATTCAGGTCACCATTTCAAGCACTGTGCATAAGAGAAATAGAGGACCTATTTAACTAACATAAGTAAGTACCTAATAGCTTAGTCGGAAAATTTGAATGGCCAAGTTCTGTTTACTTATTTGCACAAAGGTAAACAGAGTTCTGTGACGACTTTGGTTTTCCCAACTATATGATGCAAAGATATTGGATTCTCTTTTACCTTTGAGTGTATACTTTAGACATCCTGCTATGAGGACACGAGGGAAGGAAATTCTAAAACAGAATACATGAGTAAAGTCAAATATTTCTTTAGTTTGTAGCAAGGGAGGAATCTCTGCCTTAAGTTTCGTTAGTGTCAACTTATAGGAGTGCTCGAAGAGCCATAAAAGCCCCACATCCCATTATTACAAGACTAAATCAAATGCTATTCATTAAGCCTTTTGCCTTCGTGATTGTACTATGCTATGTACATTTAGGTGAAGTGCTCGTGCACTTTGTAGGACAGAGTGTGAGGAAAGCAGTAGCCCCGACTATTAATGCAGTAGAGTAAGGACCTTTTCAATTTCGGCCTAGATTTGAAATTTCCTTGTGGCTCGTACATAACCAATTCTCTACAGTGGTGATCAAAATCTTGGAAGCTCTTTGCAGTAATGAAGTGACATTACGTGTAGTAATTGAATTAGTCTGCCTGTGGAAACGAAACCACGGACATAATTCCATATGTTTTCCTACACACTGCCACCATAAATCAAATTCATTACGAGGTGTCCTCCAACTTACTACCATTACTGAGAGAATATTAGGAGAGAGCTATTCACAATGCTACTAACGTAAATCAATTTGTACATTGCCCCTTCATCTATTCATACCCACCATTACAGTATACTAAGTATACATCCTATAAAGTGTTATTTTCCCAGATTTTTATTTTTATTGACTGTCTAGGCATCTAGAATCCTTCTTTTGAGGTTCTCTCTGAATTGACTTTATTACTTATATACTTCATAAGGGAAATATCGGATGAAAAGAAGGTGAGCAGATTAAAAGAGATTAAAATTACTGAGTCTCTCCTCTATGCTCCGCTTTATTGCTCAAGTTTCATTCGGCTAAGTATGTGTTGTGGCATCATGGCAGGGTAAACTAGTATTAGTAAAGCAGAGCAAAGGTTTCCCCTCTCGGAAACTGAATGGACAGATCTCTTAACAGTTGGGCATTCAGGTAATCCCGGTCAACGTATCTAATAACTGAGGTGAAGTGCAGATGAATCTCCAGAGTCCAACTAACACATCCACATACTATACACTACAACTTTCCCATCTGACTCTACATAAAATATTTTCTGGAGGATATACTCCATATGGTAGACTCGGAGTGTATAGTCTGCAGTAAACCTGTCTTGTCTCCAAGCTAAACTGCCCCATGCAGTCTGCTAAAAGCTCCCTTTTCTCCTCCATCAGACTCCTTTCTTTTCGTCCTTCCTTTCGGCCCAGTCTCGTCTGACTGCACAAGAGAAAATCATCATTTGCCAGCGTCAGCATTATGATTATGATGACTATTACTCCGAGTGGATGGGTACCTCCTTTCATTATTATTATGATTATTATTATTACTGTCTCCTATCTTCCTAGCTACCACAAGGCAATACACGATATGCAGGACTGTTTTCTCTCCAGGAGAAAGTTACTTTTCTCTTTTTACACAAAGGTTCTCCTTCCTTCCTTGTAAATTCTCCTATAGATTCCCACATTGCTACATGAGAACATTTTATAGACATGCTATACCTATGTAGCTACGAAGTTTTCTAGCCATTTTTATTCCCAACCTTTTCCAATCTTTATACTTTGTTAGTTTCTATAGACTCTCTTGTTTAAATACAAGGTTTTCCGAGCACATATGGGTTTCCTCGTAACTTAGATAGATTCCTCTCGTCTTTTGCAAGTTGTGTCGGTGGGAAAGGAGAAAGTTGGTTCTTAAAATCAGTAGTGAATGTTTTATGCCCGTTTGAATAGTATAAGCGATGTAAAAGTAGCTATTCTTTACTCAATTCAGAAAGTGAAAGAAAATTTTTAGAAATTGCGCATATCTGGGCATGTAATATGTATATAACTGGCATTCTGTTTGTGAGAACATCGCTGGAAGCCGCTTTTTGGCATTAGTAGTGAGACTAAGAACTATAGCTGAATCTAGGCAAGAAAATTCCCTCATTATGATGGAACAAAGCAAAGTTACTTGGAAATTTCGGGCTATTATAGGTTGCTTCGTCTTTTAAGAGTGATCCCTTTTATCCTCCTAACCTAGAAACCTAAACTTAACTGCTAATGCTCAATGCTCTCTCAAATACTTACGCCAACAAATGATCTGCCAGCCTAATGACATCCTCTACCATGGACTCTTTAGTGCCTTTGCTTACAGTACGCAGTAACTACCTACTACCTGTCTATACGATTTTGAACAACTGCTCTGGTTTGACGTGAACGTGACATGCTTAGCCTGATCCTGCTTTTTCTCCTCTACCCAGGTAATTTTTTCATGGAAACATAGAGATTATGGTAATAAAGGACTTTTGCTTTAGTCTTAGTCCTTTCCCTAGTCTATTATAGATGTTAGACATGAAAAAGAGGAAAATAAAAAACAGAAATTATAAGATGTAGCTCTCCAGGAGGTACTCAACTGCAACTATTAACTACAGACTACGCATATCTTTCCCTAATACCCATCTGCACGGGTAAACACAGTTCATGGAGAAAACATCAAAATTTTAAGAATAATTCCGCATAGAACGACTTTACATCGGATGCGTCTCTCTGCCAAAACATCTGTGTATAGATGCAATACCTAAGTTAAGTATTATAGGAAGCATTAAGTTAAAGGAGACAATTAAAATAATTTCATCTACTTATCTGTGAACATTGTGAG